>JAMXBB010000004.1:7074009-7238116 GCA_024138015.1 Lumnitzera littorea
TCCATAGAGATCATGGCCACAACGCAAATAAGTGCATCTATTTAAAGAATACACCGGAAGATGCTATCTAGAGAGGATACTTAAGGAAATTTATAGTGAATAAAGAAGAAAGGATTGAACAACCTACTTAAAGAGGAAGGATTAAGTAAGGGCCTCGAGAAAATAATGCTCGACCCAACAATCAAGAATTAGCAACTCGAGATAATGCTAGCTTCAAGAGGAATAATTAATATTATCTTTGGTGGCCCAAGAGGAGGAAGTACCTTGGCCTCATCAAGCTCGGCCGATTCACAAGGAGATCATATGCTAAACATTAGATGGAAAAGGTACATGGTAAATGACATGATGACATTCTCGGATAAGGATATGCAGGGGATTTAATTTCCCCATGATGATGCTCTGATCATTACGACTAAGGTAGTTGAGTTCTAGGTTAGAAGTTATGGTCAACACTAAAAGCTCAACCAATATCATCTTCAAACATGAGTTTAACAAGATGTGACCAAAGCTAGAGAATCATAAGATGCAACCATACAAGTACAACTTGTACAAGTTTAATAATCAATGGGTGAAAATTTAAGGAGTAGTTATCTTAACTCTCCAGATCAAAGATGATGAGAACGTCGTGGAAAAAGAAGTTAATTTCGTTATGGTGGATTATGCTGGTAAACCTTGTAACTTTAGTTTTTTAGGTAACGAATTGACTTAAATATTATAGGCAATTACCCTAACTCAATGAAGTCGATAAATTTAAAACTAATTAATATTTTAAACTTGAATATAATACGAAAAATAAAAACCATAAAATTTTGCTCGAAACTTAAATCACATATGAAAACCCTAAATCCTATGTACACATAAGTACTCGAAATTAAACTCAAACTTGACGAAAATCCTAAAATCTATAACTTTAAGCTTATAAAATGAATAAATATAATCTAATAGCAATAAAACCCTAAACAAATATAATTATTGATCCATACATGTAATCACATAAAATTGTTAATAAACATATTGAAATAACTAGTAAATATTATAAACATAATGGGTAATGTTTTAATTAATGAATTTCAAATAATAATTATTAATTAATATTTTATGATTTATATTTAGAAATTCTTAATTTTTCTTTTCTTTTTCTCCTCTTTCTTTTTCCTTTTTCTTTTCTTCTCTAAAATTTTTCCCTCTACCACATTGGGTTCTTGAATTTGGTTTGCAACTGCAATTGGTGTGTTTCTTTTCTCCATGTGTTAAACAAAAAGGATAAGGACAAGTTAAATTGATAAGCCACCATCACATCACTTGAATGCTCTCTTATCATCTTTCTTTTTTTTTTTTTCCACCCTATAGCTTGCAAACTTTCTTCTTGGCAAATTAAAGTATTCCCAAATTGCTTTCTTTTTTATTTCAAGTTAAATTCAATTCACTCCCACAGAACCCATCAAAAGTACCCTTTCTTTTTTCCCTTTTATCCACTTCTTTTTCTCAAATTTTTACTTACTTCTCAACAAACATAAGATGAAGAAGAAGAAGAAGCTTGGGAATTATTAATTCTAGATATTTTAAAAGAAGGGTATTTAGTATGTATATTATATTTATTTTGTAATAGTTATCCTTATGTACTCTTTCATGTATACATGTTTTTTAGAAATATACGTATTTAGGGATATTATAACTATAATTGATTTTTGTAATTCTTTTCTTGGATTAAGGTTAATTGTATATGTAATAGAATTATATGTAAAATTAGCATCTTCTTATGTTCATATATGTATAAATATTTAAGTATATTTATGTGAGCACATATGTTGTATTTGATTATATAAGTAAGTAATATAAAAGGATTTATGCATATGTACATATATATATGCATATATAATAGTATTTATATTATATATTTTAATATATAGATATATGTATATAGACGTGGTTGTATATGTATATATATTCATATATGATAGTATATATATTTAGTATTTTCAATAGATATATATATATGTAATTATGAAAGTATATGTATTTATATGTGTATAAAATACAAAAATACAATTATGTATATATATATACCCATACATATAACACATGTAGTGTATTTATAATTATATTATCATATTACATAAGTATACATATATGTATAAAATACATATATTAATAGTATAGTATATATTGATATATGGGTATACTTAAATAATACATGTATAATATACCATAATAACAAATTAATAAATAAAGTAATCTAATGTATATACATAAACATATGTCATGGGTTTTAAGAAAATAGAATAATTAATTTATAAAATTTAGTAAAATATAATAATGAATATAATTATTTTCATATTATGTAAAAATACAAAATAGGAAAGATATCGAAAATATGCAAAAATTTTAGAAATGATACGTGGCACCTTTCTACGCTACCACGTTATCATTTAATTAAATTTAATTAAAATTTGTAATTAAAAATAAGTAAGTAATTAGAAAATTATTAAAATATTAAAAAATAAATTAAATAAGTATTAACCCTTAAAAATAGAAAAATAAGTAAATTACGATAAAATAGACTAAAAAAATAAGAAAATTACAAAATATAAAGTTTAGATATTTATTAGATCATAAATATGTAAAGAAAAACTTAAAATAATAATTTATAATTATTTAAGTCAAAATAATAAAATCCATAATATTTTTACACCATAATGGAAAATGCGACTTATAACATCCAAAATGAACCCCACTAAGTGAAAGTAAGTTTGAAAACAATAAGAATCGACTATAAGTTTATAAAAAATCGAAGTTAAAACGAAAAGTTATATACGATTGAAAATTTAAGATAAATCGAGAAAAGTAAGTAAAAAGTTTATATTAAACTATGTTTATACCATACTTTGATTATAATAAGAAATTAGATAAATAGTGATAGATTTTTAGTTAACTAGAAAACCTAGTTTTTCAAAATACACATAAGTTATCTTTTAAGTATCAAATTATCAAGTTTTGGAAATCCCAAAGAATTGAAGAGTGAGAATTAACCCAAGTGAGGAAGTTTTTATGATCTACTATTTATTTACTATTTTTTATTTGTATGCTACTTGTTAGTTGACATTGATTGTTTGTTGAATGATTAATTACTTTGTGTGTTATCATTCGTGTGATTACTCTCTTAAATTAGTAAATATAATTGTTCGACTAAAATAACTAGTTATATCTATCATATGTCTGTAATCTACTTAGTATACTAATGGAGGTGCTAGTTTTGCAAATTTTTAAGAAAAGTATTTCTTCAAAAAGTTTTTCGAATCTTAAATATATTTTATATGATTTTTATAAGGGCTTATAGTGGCTGTAAATGACATTTGTATCGTTAAGGCAAAGCTAGTAGAGTATTTCCAATTGATTGCAAGAGAACTCGCATATTTATACCCATGGGGCTTTTGATATATTTTGATAGCGAGAGAACTTGTTTTGTGTGCTCAAAAGGCCTTGGATATGTTTAGTAGATAGCTGTAGTTAGGGTCCACCTATATTAATTGTTGTTTCTAGCTTAGGGTAATAGTTGAGTGTCGTCTAGTAGGACGTTGCCCTTAAGCAATCTCATGCAGTTTAATATGAGGTGTTTCGTATGGATAAGTATAGAGGATAATCAACGTATAGATGACATATATCTATACCATCGATAATTTTGGATTCCTATGGATGTGTTGTTTGTATTTACTATATATGCATTCATTTCACTTATAGATAAATTGCATAAGTGCTAATAATGTTTAATAACTTACTTGAAAGGTAATAATGAGAAACGAACTCACTAGGTTGTAGTTTTCTCATTTCTCTATAGTTTCTTTTGCAAGTTCTTTTAAATGAGGATCGGGAAAAAATCTTAAGAACGGAGTATAAACCGAAAATAGGTTTGATAATGTTAAAATTTATTGAAATGTGTATAGTTGGTACGAAAATCATTTATGTAGAGAATATTTATATAATAAGACTATGTATAATATCATATTTCTTATAAATTATTAAGTTATTTTATTTTATCTTAATATTTAATTAAAGATACCAATTCTCTACGGTTCTGGTGAACTATGAAATATTGGATATTAATAGTCATTTATATTTTATAATAAGATAATTAATTAAAAATTGAAAACTTTAGTGATTAACTATTTAGAATTTTATAATCTTTTACTTGTAAGGCGATTTTCTTGTTATGAGTATATACATGATATGAAAATTTTAGATAATTTTATTAGACTTCTTTTAAAGTCACAATAGTTTCCTTGATCTACACATGACCCTAATTTTGGTATGAAATTGATATTTAAAAGGGAAAAACAATAATTTTTTCTTTTTTATAATCTTTATACAAATACAATAAAGCATTATTTTACTTAATACACCTTTATCTTTGCCCGTGACCAGCCACAAAGCATTTTCAACTCAAAACGGGAAAGCACGAAATATAAAATTGCACAATATTTGACAAACACCAATCAGGACGGAACCTTGTACCAGTGACTGAATTTTATACCCATTGTCAAATTCTCATTCACGCGTTGAGTTTATTCCTTTTAAGCATTATATATTCTTTGATGACTACTATCTCAATGAAATTCATGCAACTATTCACGAAAACAATAGAAAAACACGAAATTTATTATGAAATTTACAGCACGTATACATGCAGCAAAAACAATAGAAAGCATTTATAATGAAAAGTGTCATTTTGGATCAGAACCGTTGAGTCCGTCATATCGTATAGAACAACATTGTCGATAGAATATAGAACTCTTTATTTATTTATAAGATTTGATCTTACTTTCCACCCAATTAATAACATTCCGATTTTGATGGGCATTAATTTAATCTCAAATGGTCAAAAGGGTCCAGCTTCTCGAGAATATTCATAAAAGGGTAGTGCTTTTTTACTAAGTTAATGGTGGACTATTGACTTTCAAATAAGTTCGGCTACGACTTTTGTAAAGCAGGATTCATACATTATTCTCGTTCTCTTTATTTTATGTTTAGACCTTGTACAGGCCTGTTGTTTGCTTAGGTAGGCTTGAAAAGACATATTACTTGAAATTTGATCATACAACTAAGACCAAGGTTGTTTTCACACCTCAAAATTGTCTGCTTTTTGCTGTTGCATGATTAGAAGAATTGGGTTTTACTTTTTATCTCTGTTTCTTTGTTACTGAATTGAAATCCATCTTCTTTTCACAGGGGAAACATTGGTTGCTTGTTCTGGAAGCAGAGAGGATCGATTTTGCATTGACGAGACTACGAGGAAGCGCCATGGATTCAACCCTTCTGGATATACAGCCTCCTGAGCTCAAGTTTGTATGTGAGTATTATCACGAGAGGGATTACCAAAAGCCATATGGATTAGTGATATGATTATAGTTTTAACATTTTGCATATTACTATGTTTTTAATGTTCTTACTGGCAATCTGACCCTCTGTGGATTCTCCGATTAATTGGTCTAGTTGAATTGAAGAAGAAGAGCTCCTGCACTATTCAACTTGTTAATAAATCTCAACACCATATCGCCTACAAGGTAATTATCAGTTATCTTAGCCCTGAGAGATTATTCGTATGCATAGAGAGTGATGGTTTTTAGGTCTTTAATTTGGCAGGTTAAAACTACTTGTCAGGAAAAATATTATGTGCAACCGTACAGTGGCGTTATCATGCCGAGATCAACATCCGATTTCACTGGTCTGATGCCTATCTCTGTTAGGGGTCATTTTCTCTCAGTTTCTGTGCCTGATTTGTTGTATTCATTATTCACGTTTATCATTTAATTTGTTTTTGTATTTTTATTATTCAAACACTCCATTTCAAACTGATACCAAAATGATCTGAAAAGCATTATCTCGCTTTTCTGCTCTTTCAAACTACTATACTTGATCTTCATCAAATTTGTCGATTGATGTTGATTTTGGTGTTTTCTTCTACGTTTTACAATTTTAGTTACAATGCAAGCTCAAAATTCAGCACCAACAGATTTAATATGCGAAGACATGTTCTTGGTTCGAAGCACAATCGTTCCTGTTGGAACAAAGGATGAGGACATTACATCTGCCATGGTAAATCTCTGCAGCTCTTCTGCCGTCCTCCCCTTTTGTTAGCCTTTTTTCTCATCGCCTTGCCCTTTAGTTTTCCAAAGAGGAAGGGATCTATGTTGAAGAGACTCGGTTGGGTGTTATCTTGACCAGCCCTCCAAAAGTATCATCGCTATTCAGTGGGATTCTGAAGCAGAAATCAACTAAAGCCTCGCCCTTGAAGAATTCCGCGGTAGGGTGGATTTTTGCCCTTTTGAGTTAGCTTTACTTAGAGCCGATATCGCTTCTAGTGTTGCTAATGCAGGTTTAGTCACGTTTTCATTTTACCAGGTTGCTGAGGATTCCCTTCTCTCGTTCAAGGTAGGACCTTCCAACGAGTTAAATCTAGAGCTGGGTGAAAGCATGAAGTCTGCTAAGGGTTCTACGGCAGCAGCAGCAGTAGGGGAGTTAGACTACACTAGTGAAATAGACATGGAACCAGAGTCTTCTATCAGAGAAGCAGAGCGGATCAAGTCAAAAGTAGACGAGCTTGCACCAAAATTAGGCCAGGTTAGTCCCTGCTGAATGCCGTAGTATGGTGTTAGCATAATTAGCTTCAACTTACCTACTAAAGGAGGGTACTAAGACGTGATGAGTGCTTTTACTCCATTCACATAAAGAAAATGATAAAACATTCAAACTTTCGTTATGAATTCGATAAGAACGTGTCACAAAATGCCCATACTATATTTTTCCCTGGCAAATTAAGGTACTTGTGACACATTCATATCAAATTCTTGATAAGTTTTTGGGCCATCTATTGTTATCCCACATAAATGTCTGATCTACCAGAGTCACATGCTTCTGAGCAACCTTGTGAAAATGAAATTAGGTTATTTTGTTAAGCATAAGCAAAACTAGGTCTTTAACTAGCATTCTGTTTCACTTAATGCGGATTGTCTTATCTCGATTAGTCCATTGAGGAATAACATTATTAGAATAGAAAATATGAGGTTTTTTTTTCATCTGTTGACATATTTCAGTCCCTAACAACAATAAAAGCAAGAAAATCTAACAAAAGTAGATAAATAACTTGCAAGGTATGGGATTTTGTTTTCACCAAACTCTCTTTCAAGCAATTTTAGCAAAAATATTCATTCCGGATCCCAATTCCTAGTAAGTTATGTTAAGCATGTTTTGGGTGCTGCAAAGATTGACTTTGCATCTGCACAGGTAGGAAGAGGCACAAACGAAACGACCCTTTTGGATATACAGCCTCCAGAGCTCAAGTTTGTATGTAAGTGTTATGAAAAGCAAGTCATGAATTGCAAGTTCTTGTTTGTGAAGTGATTATAGCTTTCAATAGGTTGTGAATGCCGGAAGTCATGAAGCTTCTAATAAACCACTAGCTTGAGTGTATGATGTATATCTCGCAGATTTAGCTTGTTCTGATATACGGACTCAATAGCTAACTTATATCCATTCTTTCATTGATTTTCAGTTGAACTAAGGAAGAAAAGCTCATGCACTATTCAGCTAGTTAATAAGTCTCAGCACCATGTTGCCTATAAGGTAATCATGGGTTCTTCTGCCTTGCGAGTATACAACTATATGTGATTCTGGATATATGGAGAAAGATGTAATCTAGGTCTTTGATGTTGGCAGGTTAAAACCACTTCTCTGATGAAATATTATGTCCAACCATATAGTGGCGTTATCATGCCAAAATCAACCTCTGATTTCACTGGTATGAACGCATTCTAGGATTTACTAAATGGATTTGGTATGTCCCGTTTTTTTTTTCAGTGCTTCATGTGGATACATGTAGATGAAAGGGTCAGACCCAGAATGTTAATTTCTTCCTGCATGCTGTTTTTGCTCTTTCTTTCAGTTTTGCAGCTATAATAGCCCCTGGCTGCTTCAATGATGAATCTTCCCATCCAACGGATTTCAGAAAATCGTTTGCACTAGCTTGTCAGCACTTCTAATCTACATTTTAAATAGAAACCTCTAGGACATATTAGAAGGGGTAGAGCTCGTGTTAATCCTACCAATCATTTACTGACGAATGCATTTGTTTGAAGTATTCTCTTAAGTGGTAATCTGTAATAGAAAATTATGTTCCCACTTCTATAGTAAAATCACATGAAGTTTTTGCCAAATACAAACAATATAAATATGTATAGTGTGGCTGGTATAAGCTAGATTAATACTGTTACTATAAGAACTATTCTTTAATCCAGAGCTGGCATTGTTATTCATTATTACGTTAGTCTTTGTTAAATTTAGATCACAATTGGATGATCCCAGCAACACAAACCTGTAAATTGATTTGGGTTCTTAAGTTTCATAGTCAAAAGCTCCCTTCATGTGTGAATGAAGTATTGATCAAGGCTCATTACATGGAAATGATTAAATGTGGTTGAAGTGATTAGTCGAAGATTCATAAATAGGTATAGATTTTTCTATTTATCTTGACAGTGCTTATTTGTTCTTTTTCATTATTGTAGTTACAATGCAAGCTCAAGATTCAGCACCAACAGATTTGATGTGTGATGACAAGTTCTTGGTTCAAAGCACCATTGTTCCTGTTGGAACAAAGGATGAGGACATTACATCTGCCATGGTAGGTCCTTGTGGATCTCCCCCGTTTCTCCCCTTGGTTAGTGGATTCTAATTGCTTCATTTTCACAGTTTTCCAAAGATGAAGGCACCTACATTGAAGAGGCCATAATGAGTGTCATGCTTACTAGCCCTCAAAAAGCACCATCTATAATTGGGATTCTGAAGCAGAAGTCAAGGAGAGGCTTGCCACTAAATAATCAAGTGGTGAGTTAAGCTTTTTGTTGGTTGTAATTACATGTTTGCTGATGATATAATTGTTCGAATGATCAAGTAACCTTTCATTTATTGGTGTGTACTTGTTGTGCTTGCTTATAGATTTCGCTTCACTTTGGATTCATGATATCCTTTATTCAAGTTGTACTCTTTCTCTTTGCTGGCTGAAACTAATGCATCATAGCATACAGGAGCTATGAAAATACTAAGAGGAGGTGGCAACTAGCTCGATGACTGCTTGTTTCTTTATCCTGTTCATGTCTTAGTTTTATCTGAATTGCTTGCTTACAAGCAAAGCTAGTTCAGCATAAAAACAAATAAACTTTTAGCTGGTGTTCATTTTGCTTTGTAGATATTCTCATCCAACAAGTCCATAATATAATGCAATTTGGATTTGTTGGTTCATTTTGGTACCAAATGACAAAGAAATAGGAAAAACTAACAAGACAAGATAGATCACTTTCGGTGAATGAACATTTAGTCATCAACAACCTTCCTCAAGCAAGTTTAGTGTAAGATATTCAGCTAGGGTCTTAGAAGCCCAGCGAGTGCTAGGTGTCATGTATAAAATATGAAAACCTCTCACTTTCTACAAGTTTGAGCTTTCAGGCTAGTTGGTTATGCAGTTAAACTTAACATGGTATAATAGCAAGAGATCTAAGTCCAAATCCTTAGGTTATTAATCACTCGTCTATTTAATCAAGCCATCTATTTAATGAGTTTCTAATAAAAGTCTCAGCCTAGATAGTGAGAGGGAATAGTAAGTATAATGTAGAAGAAGCCCATACTGATCTACACGCTTAAGCTTTTAGATTGGTTGTTTTTAGATCTATTGGTTGTGGAGCTAAACTTAACCATAGAAGGATGTCTTTGGGCATATTTACGACTTGTATCAGGTGCAGGATCTACTCCATGATAGGTTTCCCACCATACACTAATTCTCAAGTTGCTTGTTCTGAGTGCTGAGAGAATCAATTTTGCTCCTGCACAGGTGGAAGAAAGTGCTAGAGATAAAACCCTTTTGAATGTACAGCCATCACAGCTCAAGTTTGTAGGTGAGTGTAATTTCACAGATGAGCTTTTTATGATATTTGGAATGGAAGAACTAACCCATGTCCGTTGTTCTTATTAATTAATAGCTGAATCAAAGAAGAAAAGCTCCTGTACCGTCCAGCTTGTCAATAAATCTCATCATCATGTCGCGTTCAAGGTAATTGTTAATTTCTGTCATGAGAGAATTTAAAGACTATAATTTTGGATACTGAAAATGGGACATAGTCATGTCATTGACACTGGCAGGTTAAAACTACATCTCCAACAGAATACTATGTCCAACCATACAGTGGAATCATCATGCCGAAATCAACAAGCGATTTCACGGGTATGTTACCACTTCTGTACTCAATTTGTCCTCCTTTCCGTGTCTGCAGGGGTAATCTACTCAAAAAACAAAACAAAATCAACAAGCGATTTCAAGAGTGCATTAAAGCATACATATGATATGCATTGTTGTCGTTACATTGCAATTTCTATAACAATTAACCTCTTCATCTTTTTTGCATTATCATAGTTACATTGCGAGCGGATCATTCGGCATCACTAGATATGATATGCCAAGACAAGTTTTTGATTCAAAGCACCATTGTTCCTGATGGAACGACGGACGAGGACATTACATCTGAAATGGTAAATTCTTGCAGCTCTTCCTCTTCTTCCTCCCCTTTTGTTAATGGCTTCTCATTGCTTTTTACTTTTCTTTTGCACAATTAGTTTTCGAAAAGGGAAGGGAACCACATTGAAGAGACTAAGTTGAGTGTCGTCCTGACCAGCCCCACCTCAAGAGTGCCTTCTGTGATCAAGGGGATGCTATTCTTTGATTTGGATTGGTAATGAGTTGCTTCTCTGTAAAAGTCCATTCCACGCAGACATAAGATCGGACCAGAGGATGCTTTGAACGCTTAAATCTAAGAAGTGAAAATTTACACTTCCTGCAGTTCTTATGGCTATTAGAAAATGGTGATGGCAGCTCCTCAGAGGCAAATTTTGATCCCATCGATGTGCCGTCATGAGTGCGTTAAAATTGTTGTAATCATAATTAAGCTATCATATAACTGTATTGTGTATGTCTGAAGTGAGGTAACAAATCAATCAAGCCAGGTCACAAGTTAATTGAGTTTAATCGATATCTGCTCAAATTTCATTTCATTCTAGTTAGTTAGAACTTGACCTTGAGTCTATTTGGTTTTATGAGCTTATAAACCAAATCAAGCTTGAATGGGTATCTATACAAATTTTGATTTGCTTTTAGTTTAGTTAGATAGATAGAGTTTGAAGCTTGAATTATATGGCTTGATAAGCTTACAAACCTAATCAAATTGAAATTAAGTTTAATTATATATTAAGCTTTTCCAAATTCAAATTGAGTTATAATCTTAATAGAAATTAAATTAAAAGGAGTATAAAAGTTTTTATATAATCTTGCCTGATCGACATTACTCAAGCTTAAGTAGACACAATTTGTTTTTCTAGCCAAATTAACCAAACCATAAAAATGCAATTAAGTTTTCATTACTTTGGATCAAGATATACAGTTCGAATTGGGAATCTTTCTGCACCATAAAAACCTTCTTTTTGGTTTAGTTTTATTTATGGATTAAACTATATTTTGTATTTGAAAAAAGTATACTTGCATAATATACAATCTCATATAAAAATTACTAATTTCATTTCATAATAATAATTGTTAATACCATCTATAATATTGATGGAGTCAAAATTCAAGCGATTAAGAAATTCCAAATGTCTATCAACAACTAAGTTTATATATACAACTAGAGTATAATATAAATTTTGAGTCAACCTATATATAAATTTATAAATTATGGTAATAAAAATTAAATACTTAGCCATTTTAACAAATGGAAACTAAAAATTCCTTCAAATGCTATGTCAAAATAAAAAGAATCTTTTAGTTACATAGAGGACTTTAAGAAATAAAAAATTAAAAAGGGCTCCCTAAGAACATATTACTTTAATCGGTCTATAAAGGCACCTTTCTTCCAATTGTTTCATTATAAAGAAAAAAGAAGAAGGTATTTTTTAGAAAGATACCTTTCCTTACATTACAAAAATAGAAGAAGACACTTCTCTAAAAGATGCCTTCCTTATTAAAACCTACAAGAGCTAGATATAGATAGGTGTTAACCTCTTGCAAAACATAGCATAACAAAGCACAATAATGAATTAGTTCATCTAATCAAATATTAAAGCTAAAAAATTTAACTCATATCCCCTAACTCCAAACTTCAACCCATACCCCATGGTTAAATCTCGGTAGACAAGATTTAGAAATGAATATTAGCAAATCAACTTCAACTAAAAATGCATCTCAATACAAATAGCTAACTAAGTTGTTTATGCAAAACGCATAAATGAATACATCTAATTCTTCTTCCTTCAAGTCCTAATAAAGACACACCATATTCATAATGTTAAACCTTATGTAGACCTCCTTTCTTCAACAATGGCTAGAGCTTGTGACTCCCATATCGTATTTACTACTAGGGTAGCTCAATTAACTATGGAGGATCGATTGCCTGTCTCTAGGAAGGACCATCACCTAGGGAAATCACAAACCTTCTCTTTTGTAGAGCTAGTGATGTAAAGAGAGGATCTTGCTAAATGCGTTAAAATTGTTGTAATCATAATTAAGCTATTAGATAATTGTATTACCTATGTTTAAAGTGAGGTAACAAATCAACTAAGCCAAGTCATAAGCTAATTGAGTTTGAATTATATCTACTCAAATTCAATTTCATTTCATTCTAGTTAGTTTGAGCTTGAGCTTAAACTTGAATTTATTTGGCTCAATGAGCTTGCAAACCTAATTAGGCTTGGATCAATATCTGCTCAAATTTTGATTTTGCTTTTAGTTTAGTTAGCTAAAGTTTCGAGCTTGAATCATATGGTTTAATGAGCTTGCAAGTCTAATCAAACTCAAATAAAGTATATTTCAAGCTTTCTCAAATCTCAATTGAGCTCGAACCTTAGTATAAATTAAATTGAAAATAGTAGAAATTTTCTATAAAATCTAGCCTAATTGAAGTTGCTCAAGCTTAGGTAGGTGTGGTTTAGTTTTCCCTAAACCAAAACCTACAGCAAACCAAATCATGAAAATGTGGTTTAGTTTTTTTCTAACTTTATATCAAACTATACATTTAGGATTAGGAACCTTTCCAAACTATAAAACTACGGCTTGAATCGATTTAGTTTCTAGATTAAATCATATTTTATAATTTAAGAAATTATACTTACATAGCATATAATCTTGTAAAAAAAATAAAATTAAATTCATTTCATAATAACAACTATTAATATCATATAAAATTTTGATGGAGTCAAAATTCAAGCAACTAAGACATTTCAAATGTCTATTAACAGCTAAGTTTATATATAAAGCTAGCATATAGTGTAATTTCTTAATGACCTATATATAAATTTATAAATTATAGTAATAAAAGTTAAATAGTTATCCATTTTATAAATGTAAGCTAAAAATTATTTTCAATGCTATATTATAATAAAAGAATTTTTTAGTTACATGTAAAATATTACTATTTCTTTTTAAATAGTTTGGTTTAATTTATTTTTTTAAATCAAATCATAAATTTTTGCCTAGTCCAAATTGAAATTTTTATAAATCAAATTACTTAAAAAAATTAATTTAATTCGATTCAATTCGATTTATGAAATTTTTTTATTTGGTTGATTTTTCTATCTGCCCTAATCAAGCAATCAGGCCATGATTCAGCTCGTTAAGTGGCCGTTTGAACCGATCTCAATCCAAGCTCGAGCTAATTAATTGTCGGGTGTAGAGAAGAAGCGCAGGTGGTGCATGTCTAGGTGGACATGTTCGTTGTGGGGGCAAATCATAGGAGATGTATAAATCTATTTTTCGTGTATCAGCTGGTTTTCTCATATGATGACTGATGATGGACGAGTCTCCACGTATTTATTAAAGGATTGAAAAGTACCTCTCTTTTCGTCCATTTAAATATTAATTATATATTTTACAAAAAATATAAATAATAAAAATAATTTATTTAATACATTTAAATAATAATTATATATTTTAATGGAATTGATCCAGTTTTCACTCTACAATTTATTGTGTTTTTTAAAATTTAAACAGTTAAATTTATAATTAATTTAATAGTTTAATTTTAAAATTATATAAATTAAAAATTGAAATGTAAGGCGGAATAAATACTGTAAAAGATAAGAATGAAACAAAAAAAAGTCAACAGGATCAGAACCGATCATTTTTCTTGTTTTGGAGTTGACTCGAAAGAAGCATCTACACCCTAATTTTCCAATTCCAATCGTCACTGTAATTATTCCGTCCAATTACACGCCATAATTGAATTCTTTGACATCCTCTTACGAGTAAAACGTGTAATTGATTAAATTTGAAACAATTAATAAGTTCTGACTAAGAATTTTTACGGCTAAACTATATTTTTATTTGCTAATTATTTTATAGTTAAGTGTGAGAGATTCAAACTTAATTTATTTTAATTAGAGATCATTGGTGATATAACTAGAATATAATGGTCTTGGTAAGACCAAACTAAGTCTAAAAGGCTTTTGATGAACTCTTATTTATACTAAATTAAAGCGTAAAACATATCATAGTATAATTTTGTTTGTGATTGATTGTGAGCACTTTTTTAATCATCTATATTATTAAAATCAAAGACATCCATTTTTGTGTTTTTAGTATTTTAATATTTCATTTTGTTTGGATTTTACCAAACAATCCTTATATTCTAAATAGTTATTAATTGATCATTGATGTATAAGAGCTATTATGATAAAATACTTCATACACCAAAAATGGTATTTAACATTCAAATCCTCAATGAAAAATGATATCTAAACTAATAATTTTTCATCAAAATGATAACTTCCAGTTATAGTTGTAATATTTATAAACCTTAATAATTCTTTCATCAAATTTTTTATTATTATTAGTGATGGTGTATATCATGGTGTAACTCCTAAGTGAATTATTAATTACTAGTGGTTCATCAACCGTAGATGGTGGTGAACCTGCAAAAAGCTCTTTATAGCATAGTTAGTAAGAGCCTTCCGACAGTCAAGTTAGCGAATAGAGTATTACGACTCTAATGAACAAAAGAGCAATACGAGAGAGTTCCCATGAGTATTAAAAGGATTCTTTACCTAATGGCTTTACTCTTATTTATTGGTTAAGAGATCTATCCTACTTAGATACGTAACATGAGGGGATTGGTTGATGTAAAATCCGAGGAAGTAATGCTGTCGTTATGATAAAAGACTTCTACCCTTCTTACCAATTAGTAGAGGCTTAGGGGATAAGCCTATCGTTTCAATAAAGGGTAGATGCCTTGGCTATATTATAAGCTATATGTCAAGTATTCATTCAACATTTAATAATGAGAAAGAAAAAGACGAGTAGAAGAGGGCAAGCCCGATTACATTACTCAAGCAAGGCAAGCAAAGCTTAGGCGTATGTCGAGTTGTTCTTTGTTTGAGCTAAAAAGACTTTGGCACTATACTGGTCGAGCTCTTTAATAGGTTTGGGCCTTTAGAGCTTTGGGCAAAAGGTTGATAGTTAACAATTAGGATATTAATACTAAAAATATTTTGTTATTTATTTAATAATATGTTTAATTGTAATCATTTCATAAATAGTTTATTTACTTTTAAAATTTTAGTAAAAGAAAAACTATTGATAATTAAACTATTTTTTTTATTTATTCAATGATATGTTCAATTTTACTTATTTCATAAATAATTTATTTACTTATTGAAATTTTAGTATAATGTGAAGTTTATTTCATAAATGATCATCATAAAAAGTAATTAGTAATTAAATTATTCTTTATTTATTAGTAATATGTTTAATTGTAAGTATGAAATGATAGACGAAGTCAAATTAGGCATAGAAACTATTAAAAATATCGATGTAAGATTTTTCTTTTATTTATTACTTTTTTTTTTATAAAAATTTAGTTCTTTGCTTTTTTATAATAGTTTTGTTATTCAAATTTTTTAGGGTTATATGAGATAATATTTTATAAATTTTGGGACTAGAATCTATGTTTAAATATATATTTTTTTCTCTTAATAATCGCATGTATAGATTGATTTAATAATTTTTTTATATATTAAATTTTATTATAGCATTGTAAATAAGTTTTGTCTATGCATCGCAAATACTTCGTTTTCTAATATTTAATAAATAGATCATAATTTTTTAACTATTTATGGTGTTAAAGTTATTATAAGTTAACAATATAAATACCGGTTTTTTAATGGAATGGACCATATTTGAAACTCTATCTTTTAAAGTTGTAATGATATTGTTGGGAAAAAAAAATTTAGAGCAAGTCCAATGAGAAAAATGAGTAGATTGAAACTTTTGGATTTATTTATAATTTTTTGAATGGTTATAGGAAAGAATTTTAAAATTGAATTTCATCATAAAAGATACAACTTTAATAAGGTTATCTATCCAATTTTCAAAATAAAATTTAAACTCCTAAGCAAATCCATAAGTATATATATATATATATATGTATGTGCTCAAATGGAGTCTCCATATAGAAATTTATAATACACTTTCCTATATAAAAATTAAATAATATTATTCTATAAATTGATAGATAATCAAGTAACTATTCCGAAAAAAATTAAATAAAATATATGTAAAGTTTGAAAAATATGGTTTTTCTTTATATGATAATCATATTTGGAAAAGAGAAACAAATATTTTCTATATAACTATCCAAAATAATTCCTTCCAACTATAATTATTTTCTCTATTTTTAATTTTGAATTCACGAAAGGTTGAGGATTTGACTCCATTCATTTGCAAGTCCTCCAATTTCTCAGAATGTGCTCTAATGACTCTCCTCCTATCTTCCTTAAATTTTCTATATAATGTAAGATATCTAATATACTCTCACACTTTAATATTGTAGATAGACAAATACTACACATAATAAATTTTTGCAATTATTTGTGATATATGGTATAGTAATGTGTAATTGGGAAAAAAAAAAAAAGATAGAAAAGAAAGCGGATAAAGAGCATTTGGATATAAAAAAAACTTCATACATAAATTTAATTTATATATATATATATATATAATTAGTTGACCTAGCAGACAAGCAATCATGCTCCATTTAAGCTAAACCGACATCGTTTTCTCCTTTTCACTTTTTATCATGTGATCAAGTTCAGTCACACCATCAACTCTTTCAATTCATAATAAAAATTTGAAAATCGATCGACCATAACCAATCACGACACAACCTTGTACAGTTGTACTTGTAACTATAACTGAGTTTCATGCCCGAGTTTATCGTCATACAGTTACATGTCTTCCATGCAATTTTCCTAGTTGTTCATCATAGACCCATGTAAAATGTTCTTCACTGCTTGATAATTCACCACTTAATAGTCATAAAGTTCCAACCTTTACCAGTATTCATACATATCCTTGATCTTTCGGGTGTTAGCATTCATGTTGATCTTACTTTGCATTCAAACATTTATGATTTTGAATGTTTTGGGTTAAAGTGTTTTGGTCAAAATGGGACCCCCTTCTAGAGATATTGAAAAAAAGGTGATATTTTGATTTTCAACTATTTTCAGCTATGACTTTGTTTTTAAATATAGAGAACATTTAAATCACACCCTTGTTCTAATTCTCTCGTAATTTTAGTCAATACCTGAGTAATTAGAGTAAGTTATTTACTTTATTGATTTTTCCATTGCGGGCAACAGTTTGATAGTGTGTATATGTTTGTTTCCTGGTTAAACTTTAGTAAAATTCTGTTTTCGCTTGTTTATGGCACACCAGGTTTCAATACTGAGGTCTCTAGAGTAAGTTACTAAATTTGTTAACATTTGTATCCTGGGTAAATGTTTAATATTGTACATGTGTTTTGTTTCGTTTTTATGTTTAAAATTTGGTAAAGGTTTGTTTTTGCTTGTGTATGCATCAGAGATACTTGATTTTTGCTTCTGTTCAAGGGGGACCTAATTCATCATTTGCTGAAACGAGCTCATGTAACTAATATGTCGGTGCTGTATATGTGTGGGAAATTTCTTTTCATTTGCTTTTATGCGATTCCGATAAGGACTTTCATTCCTGTATTGCTCAGCTTGGTTGAGTATTAGCTGCAATGTGTTGTCATAAGTAATACCCATGCTTTTATGTCTGATGATATCTTCGGGAACTTTATGCCATGAAGAATTTTCGGTTTACTATGCTGGAGTCATATGTTTATTGAATTTAACTTTGATCTTTTTTCATTAGGGAATTGACCTAGAACTGGTTGCTTGTTTTAGGTACTGTAAGGATTGATTTGCGTCTGCACCAGGGGAAGGAAGCGCCATGGATACTACCCTTTTGGACATACAGCCTCCAGAGATCAAGTTTGTATGTGAGTGCATTCAATGAGAGAGTTAAAATAGCAATAGCAAGTTTGTGAAGTAATTATGATTTTATGCTGCTCGGCAGAGTAGAATGTTCTGACATCCGGGCGAAGAAAGTATCCTTATCCCATATTTTCATTGATTTGTAGTTGAATTAAAGAAGAAGGCCTCCTGTACTATTCGGCTTGTTAATACATCTCATTATCATGTTGCATATAAGGTAATGAGTTTTTCTTCTTCTTCTTTTCTTTGCTCATGATGTTCCATCATGTAGGATCATTTAAGACCATATATGATTTCAAATACCTAGATGTCGATGTACTTCTTTGTTACTGACAGGTAAAAACTACAACTCCAGAAAAATATTATGTTCAACCGTACACTGGTATTATTATGCCGAAATCAACATCTGATTTTACTGGTATGTTTCTTTCTATTAGTAAAGAGTTGTAGAATATGTTTTATGCTCTCTTTTTGCATAGATGAGAAAAGCTTAGAGCAAGTTCTTGCATGCTCTTTTGCCTCTTCAATTTCAGTTTCTTTTTTCCCCATAAGTTTAGTTTTAACTCTCGGCTTGAAAAATCAGGTTGTGGTTGATAAACTGTGGAGTTACTGTTGAATTAACTATTTTTAATATGGAAAAATAGGGGCAAATAAATTGTGTAACAAGCAGGACTAAGGGTTGAAGGAAATCATGTTGAGGAAATGGTAGTGTTTGGCTAGTGCTATACCAAGTCTATAACGTAGTTGGAGTTACCCAACAACTTCATGATGTCAACGAGAGTGGTTTAACCTTCAAAACATGCAAACAGCCATGCGACAACTTAACACTTTCGGCTTAAACACACCCTACAAACCATACGCTTCTTTACAAGGTCAAGCTACTAAATAAGCTCCTGGAGATTTGAGCATTGTGTAATTAAGCCTCTGCAATTAAGCTCATAAAATCTCAATTCCTTGTTCTGACATGGCCCCTGATATCGATTTCCCATTAGATTTTGCATGGCTCTGTTTAAATAAATAAATGAATGACTGAACAGAAAAAAAATGTGGATTATTGATTTAAATGAGGTCCCATGTGGATAACAATGAATGTAAAGTACAAGGAATGTACAAAAAAAACTTATTACATGCTCAGCCCCACCCCGACTTGAATCCAGCAATCTCCATCTTAGAGTACTTGTGTTCCATCAATTGCATAGATTTACATGATAAAGATTACTTGTATTAGAATAATGACTGATGTAACTTTTACCGAAAACAATAGTCTTTTTCTTGGTACTTTATTTTCTCTCAATAGAAGACTATTAATAATGAAAACCAGGATTTTCTTTTGATATTCCCTTCAATATATATCTTTTTTCCACAAATGTAGTGACAATGCAAGCTCAACAGTCAGCTCCAATGGATTTGATATGTCAAGACAAGTTCTTGGTTCAGAGCGCTGCTGTTCTTGCTGGAACAAGGGATGAGGACATCACATCTGCCATGGTAGATCTTTGTGGTTCTCCCCCTATTTCTCCCATTAGTTAGCAGTTTCTCATTGCTTTTCCTTCTAGTTTTCCAAAGAGGGAGGAAACTATGTTGAAGAGACTAGGTTGAATGTCGTCCTAACTAGTCCTCAAAAAGCGCCATCTGTAATCAATGGGATCCTGAAGCAGAAATCAACTAGAGTGGCACCACCTAAGACTCACTTTGTGAGGGGAAATTCAACCTTTGATTGGTTTTTTCTTAAGATTTAATTTCACTTATCATGTTACTTATGGAGGTTTATGTCTTGTCTTATCTTTTAGGTTGCCAAGGATTCTTTCCACTCCGTCAGGGTTAATGGAGTTGACGTAGATGTGGAGAAGGATGAAAGCGTCAAGTCTGCCAAGGGTACTGTCACAGCAGAGGAGTTGGACTATATTATTAAGACAGACATGGAGCCAGTGTCTTTGATTAGAGACATTGCAGAGATCAAGTCAAAATTGGGTGACCTTGTATCAAAATTAAGCGAGGTGAGTTCCCTGCTTCATTCTAGTATATGGCCTTAACATAATTCACTTCAACTTATCTGCTTCACATGGCAATTTGGTTAGCTCTTCGAGGCATTTCTACCTTGCAGCAACAATTCCTTCATATGTCCCTCTGCCTTATTTTGTTTGCCTTCTCCTTCAGTATGTCAGTCAGTCTTAGAAAAGGAGGGGGCACTTGCAGATTGGTCAGACCCTGCAGCTACCAGATGACTTGAATTTTTTGTCTATTGAGATGGTGCTTGATAGACAGACTTTGAGGATGTGGAACTTTTATGAAGATAGTCACTTTTGTGTGGTGTTAAAACCATGTTTATCTAGCGCCATTTCTCTGCTCCTTGTCATTATGAAGCTATCAACTTGCGCTTTAATATGCTTCAGAATGTCTCACCCACTTTTAAGTGGATGATATGTGTCATATATTGCATAGTTGTTTGATGACAACATGATCAGTGAAAGATGAACAATTCTTATTCCATTTATACGCATGTAATTCTTGTAGAATGCTGAACATAGTTGTTAAATATTTTTTTGAATGCTAATATGATATTGTAGCAATGATCGTACTCTTCTTCTTTGCAGACAGAAACTAAAATTTCAAAGCTTACAAAAGAGAGGCAAATGATAAGAGAAGAGCTGGTAATTTCTCACTTGTCACATAAATGTCTAAGATCATGGAAATTTAATTCGTATATATACAGCAGAAAAGGATAAATAACATCGCAGACAAAGTTTTGTCTTGCTTATTGATCTCTTCTCTATTAGTTTTCAGACATATAAGGGTAACGAGACAGAAAGACATTAAAAGTGAGGAAAACTAGCAAAACTAGATGAATGGTTTGCACCCTCAAGGGATTGGCTAGTGTTCAGACCTAGGCTAGGACCTTTCATGACAAATTGTATGAGAACCTGCAAATCTTATTGGGGATACTTATTGGAGCTACCTACATAGGATAAGGCACAAGCTATATTTGATTGACACATGGTTCTTATTGGGTGTTTCATGTGGTCTACTGTAGTGTATTCCCCCATTAAGTCAAAAAGAGTTAATAGAAAAAAAGATAGCTTGCAATATATGATGATTGGACTTTATCGACCTTTTGCCTGATTTACTTTAAAGTGAAGAATTTGGGTAGGTTCTCATAATCATGGCTTGTGTCCTTTGCAAGATGATGTCGAAATAGGCCTCTTCTGGCATTAATGGAGGAATATGGTGATAGGCCTCTAAAATTTCAAGGATTCTAGCAAGAGCATTATTTTTATAGTTTCAGGTTTATAGGTTGACCATTTCATCCTATTATGATGTTCAAAATCCGAATAATTTTGGTCACCAATATGCAGAATTTCATCAAGATCTCAGATTGATCATCACCTGATCCCATATAATATATTCTCTGTTACTACTACCATTGCACTCCATTTACTGGCTTTTTCCTTGTAGGAACATTTGAAAAAGAGGAAGGAACCAACAGGAATCCAACTTAGGTTTCATCTTCTCTGTGTCGTCACGGTGGGTATGATAAGCATCATGAGTCACGCCTGGCTACTTCATATATTTCTGAACAAAAGCTGTCCTGCTTGACGTAATCACAACTGATAAGGAAGGTCGTTATCAGGCTTATGCCACTAGGAAGGGAGCAACGCCATTACATTTCTGGCTTCAGAACTTATTTAGAGGAGTATCTGTACTCGGTCATGATAGGCAATGTATTGTATATTGAAATCACTTATGATACAAGAGTTAGGACTTCGGATTGTCACTCTAATTAGTACAGAATAGGATAAGATATAGCTCCATGTTAGTCCATAGTTGGAGTATGTGTATATAATGAATTTTCAAACAATGGAATGAACATATCTTCATCGTCATTTATCACATCAGTATTCATCATTAATCATAGTTTACGACAGATCTTCCTGTCCAAGAGCTGCAGAGGCATGTAGACCTTGGGAAGCTTCACAACTTTTAAGTCCCAACTTTAAATTGGTGAAGGAAAGGCCACCTTAATTGTAAAATGACAGTTCTCTCATAATTATCATGAATCAATCGACGATCCTCAGGTTGGAGAGAGTTGGGAGCCCTGGAGTGCATGGGAATGATGTCTTCAGGAGGGGAAATTCCACCTAATCTATATTGCCTCGCTTTTCATGGCAGATGGATTTGAATTAACACGGGGCAAATCATAACGCCTAGAGACAATTTCACGTCCGTGATAAGATCGGGCGTACGGGCCGGCAGGAGGGACGGTTGCAAAATTGTGATAGCTTGGTGGCAAACGCACATCCGGAGTAACAACAACCCGTGAAGGATGTCAAAGGATAGTGTGGATAAATGGAACTTGAATCCCGTATCGGAAACGAGAACTTATATCCTCAAATTGATTCCCAGCAAATGGATGAAAACCATCACTTCTTCGATGGCTAAATGACCGTTCTTGTCGGTCACCACTTGAAGGCATATATCGACTGGTTCGGATTCTATGAACAGAAGGCTCCGATGCAATTTTTTCCTCTTGCAGCAATTCCTGCTAATTCCATTGCAGGATCTGCATATATGTTCATGTATGAATCTCCACCTTGCCGATCTGGTTGTTCTGTTACGGCAATAGATGAAGGAGCAGTGGCAACAGCATCAGGGGAATCTTCTACCACTGGATTTCCACGAAGACGCTTATTCCCAACTAGCCGATCAGAAGGACTAGATGAGTCACTGGAAAGATGCCGAAGCTAGATATGCTGCTGAGGAATTCCAGATTCAATGGCTTTGATCATGTCTCTTTTCCATGCCTTTTATCTCTTTCCTACGTTCCTTTTCTTTCTTAATAGGGCACAGCGACTGAAGTTTGTGACGCTGAATGCATGTCCATGTAGCTCTGAGATCCCGTAGTTCGCCCTCCGCAGCATCTTCCTGCAAGGAAGTAAAGATAATGAACTTTTGACATGATGAATCTATAAATAGAGATTTCACATTCATGATGCTCCACGACACGAAAGCAGACGGTTAAACTCACCACAGCCCTAGCAGAGCTTTTCCCTTGCTTAAGGATGAAATCTGCTTCTCTTTTGGCTTTATCCAAATGATCTTCGATAAGAGATACTGGAGGGAACTTGTCAAGCATCTCGAATGCGCAAACAAATGCAATAGCAATTAGGTACCTCTTACACGAAATTAGCCTTTGAATGTAATCTGTAATGAAACAAACTTATTTCATACCTCATGAATCGGTGATTGTAATAAGCAACATTTTAACGAATACCTCATCTACTGTTTTTAACTAAACGAGAAACCGCAAACCAAACCGAAGAGAGGGAAAAAAGAGCTACTACCAAAAAACAGATGATAAATCTCTTTTACAACATGAAAAGCAAACATATCAACTCTCTTATCACCTTGAGCCTCACTTCCAGAGCCAAGCCAAAGGAACACATAAGGTGCTTCCTTAATGAACGCAATACAATCAAAAGCCTCAATAATCCAATCCTCCTCAAATTCATAAACCAACCCAAAAGCCCCTAAAACCGTTAGAAACAACTGATTATCCTTAGCACGCACTCGTCTTCCTTATCACCAACTTCTTTTTCCACTCAAAAACCATCTTTCTTGCATCTCCTTTCACTTCCTCATCAATCAAAACCCCAATTTTAATCAACTCCTCCTGAAGAATAATACAACTCCTCCTAACAACAGCCACACTGAAACAGAAAATTGCACTTTCACCCCCTAAGTTACCAAGTACTCATTTATTGCCTCAAGCACTATTTTACCACAATTCTCTCTACCCTTTAAGGAGAAACTCAAAGAATCCCTTGTTTTCTCCCTATACTTGTCGTTTTCACTCAAATACGTCAACAGGGTCTTATCATTATCCATCGGAACACTAAAGTTTACATCTTTAATAACAACAGACTCAAAGTGATTGGTTTTCATGTTACAATTCGAATCTTTTTCATTGGATTGTTGTAAATTCGGTTCAACCTTGAGACTGGATATACGTTATTTGAGATTCTATCTGGGTTTTCATGGAAGCAATGTGGTCTTCAAGATCTTGCCACAGGAGTCTGAAATTGGCTACTATTGAAGCATGTATTTTCAGGTTGTTGAAAGCTTTGTGGAGTTTTCGTTTATGGGGATTTAGGATTTCTTCTTTTTTGTCAACCGATCGGTTTTCCGGAGCATCAGACTCCATCAGTATTTTAGCCACTTGATTATTTTTTGCATTTTATTATAACTTAGCATCCTGTTGAGAGATCGGACTATATTGATCTTACTTCAGCCACTTGATTTATTTGCCTTTTCAAAATTATGTAATCAAATTTGAAAAACTTTTTTTTTTTTTCCTTTTGGCCAAATTCAATAATAATAACTACGGGAAGGAAAAAATCAAAATTAATCTATCCTATTAGAAAATTAGAATTTATAGCACATGATTATATATGTTTTGATTGTGCATGAGACACTTATTAATAAGTGGATCATAACAAAGAAAAATGCACAGTTAATGTTTATGGATAATTAGGAAGTACTTGAGCACTTATTAAATTGTTAAAAGAAGAAACATTTTATTTTTTCGCATTTTATTAATATATTAAAAAAAAGGTATATAAAGATGTGAAAAGTTTCTCCTCATGAAAATCTTTTTTGCATGCTTGAGGTGGTAACACCAAAAACCAAAAGATCCTTAAGCCTTATCTCTACAATGTAAGGTCAGCTATATAGATTCTATTATGCTAATGTTCTCTATCATGATAGTATTTTAATCATTACTCATAAAAGCTACCCATTTTGTTATCCTCACCCTCGTTTTGTGTTAGTTGACATTAACATATCATTAATAAGTGTCTAAAATTATTTCTTTATAGATTATCAAACTATTTCAATCTAGCTTTCCATGTCATCTCATTTATGAATATCCCTACAACTTTTTCTTGAGTTCTTTCATTTGTTATCTTATCAATTTTCATATAAGTTGTATGTAGTAACAAGATAAGAAATTGTAATTAACTTTTTTCTATAATCCTATTATGTGTTAGAAAGTATATAATAATTTCATAATTAATATTTAGTCATTTTGATCTAGTTTATTTTCACACATATTATTGGCACGCATTTGGCATTCCTCTATTTGTAACTAACAAAAAAGTACATTCCATTTTTGTTTAAGGATAGTAAAAGATATTTTGGAAGCACTTATTAAGTTGTTAAAAGAAAAGCATTTCCTCTTTTTATAGTTTGATTATATATTTTATTTATAAAAAAATAAACATATAAAAATATGATGATTATTTTCTTTTTCCCCTCTTAACAATCTATTTCGCATATAAAAAATGTTATAACCTAATAGCATCACTATTGGTCTTTTATTAAGATGGTCTAAGATTTGAATCTTCCAATTTTAGGTTGTAACATAGTTGATAAGAAACAAATATTAATTTTGCATGTTAGTTGAAAAAAAAAATTATTTTGCATACATTTGAAATTTTTATGTATATTAAAAATAAAAAAGAAAGAAAGTAGACTATAACTTTATATTCATTGTTAATTGTATACTATATTTTTCCATTTGGGCTATAAATTACATCTAAAACATTTCACCAAAAGACATAAATAGTACGTTCCAACTATACATATCTATTTGGCAAAAAAAAAAAAAAACTATATATATCTAAATTACAAATGAAAAAAATGATGAATTTTGTGTTTTATGTGTATTTTAGTTTTACATTTTCATATTTCAAAGGTATGTATTCAAGTGAAGGAACAATAATTTTTTAAGTTAAACCTCAACCTTGTGACTCTTATAAAGGAAGTTCTCGGAAAAAGAAATCTATAATGTGACATGAATATTCGTACTTCAAATACCAGAGCAGTTTCTATAAGTCCTAAAGATAAGCCAAATAACCGTAAAATCGAACTTAGTATATAAAGTTTAGGGCAATCGGTTAAATGATCCAATAAAACTTAAATTATAAACTAAAGTTATAAATATTAGTCAAACTTAAATAAGATAATACAAAATTTTCAACTTCTAAGTATATTACTTATCATTTATTGAAAGTGCATAAAATACATTTCGATAACTAATAAATCGTTAGAGATAAATTATATGTATACTAAAAATTATAGAATGACCTAAATAATATTTAGAAGTGTTTACTTATACCCCACATGTATTTACGTATAGGTAGAAATACACGAAATTACTTAAATTGCCCAAAATTAACTAAAAATTTACTAATTGATTAAAGCAAATTATAAAAAAAATTAAGGAAAAATAAAAAAAAATCAAGGAAAGGGAGAATGAAACAAATCAATTTATGGTAGCAAGGGAAGTAAGAAACCAAAATTAACCAATTAAAAACAAACAACAAAAAAGACAAAATGGAAGAGATATGAGTTTTGTCTTATCTTAATTAATGTACAATAATTCCTATAAGGTTTTATAAATAGTAAGAAAATTTACAGAGCTCATTTGGTCAATTGGGAATTGGAAAAAATTAAGAGAATTGAAATTAAGAAGGAAAAAATAGGGTTTTAGAAATTTTGTCCCAAATTTGTACAGATAGGGCTAGAAAGTTGAACCTACATACCACACACTACCATCACCACCTGGAACCGAACCACCACCACCACCACCACTCCACTCTAAAGCCATCGCTTAGATTGACTGATACGCTTAAACCGGTGTTGGAGGCCAAAAAACTTTCGAATTAAGTGAGTCTCACACCTCCTTTGATTTTGCAAAATTCCTTAAAATTATTTATTATATCCAAAAAATTATGAAATTTATTATTCTGATGTTTTATTGTATGTAGATTTAGGAAAAAATAGCGATTAAGTTTAATCATGTCTATAAATATAGGATTCTTAAGAAATTGGACAAAATCGAATATGATTAAAATTAAAAATAAATAGGTTTAAGAATGTAGTTTGGAGCTCAATTTTTTTTCTATAGAATGCTTAAGTGATATAGAACAGTGCTATAAAGCCATTTTTTTTAAAATTAATTTTCAAAATTTTTAAGTAAATTTTTAGCCCTAAAATGATGGAAAAAATAGATAATTTTGGCTTAATTAAGTGATTAAATGATTAATTACTGATTTAAAAGGTAATTAGATATTTAAGGATATTAATCTCTGATGTGGAAACCTAATCCTAGTCTTTGGAGTATTAATTGTAATTAATATGGGAATTATGTGGTAATTGTAAGAAATTTAAGAATATGTGAAGTTGAGATCTTAATAAATATGAAAAAAATAGGTTAAATTAGATAATATAATAATAATATCAATACAAAATAAATCTAATACAAAAATTGACTTTAGTTAATTGGATAAAAAATCTTAAATTTTCTTACATCATATGTAAATCTGGTATCTCAATTAGGATTAGAGTGTATTGAATAGATTAGAATACTAAATTAAGACCTACTATGATATTAAAATACTCAAGCTTAATATGATTAATCTCACATTAAGATTTGAGCGTATTTAGAATTTCTCATAGTTAAAAACAATTTAGAACCAAAATTGGAATCTAATTCAGAAACTAAACCCCGAGCTAATGTAGAGTAAATCATTAGTAAATAATAGGTATATGGAGAAGTGAGTTAAATTATAACTTAAAATATGTGTCATCAAAGTATAAGTAATAAAAAGATGAATTTATATTATAGGATACTCGGAAACAAATCAACCTGCAATTAAGTGATTAAGCGACTAAGAATTCTAGATAAGTTGGGTTTATTAATTCACCGTATTTTGAGTACTATTTTAAGGCATTCAGAGACTTAAGATTATATATGATTATGATTATAAATAGTTTTATACAGGTGCTTGCATATCTGACTTCGTGTTGGAATTGATGTTGTGATTGATGATTGTAATAACTGGATTGGTATAAAATTGTCTGAACACCCTAAATTGAACATAATTTGAATCAACCCTAAAACCTTAAATTGTCATACATCTCAACCCTTTAGGAAATCATTAGGATTCTCCAACCAAATATTGATACCTTAAAAAAAAATAGCACTGAATAGCAAATTGGTCTTTTCCTCATCCTTAGCCGAACTAAGCAACAGGAGAGGAGGTCGCGGTGAGGATGGATTCATTAGTTCGAATGATAGTCTTAAGAGGAGTAGTGTCTCCATTGCACAAACTTAGGTTTGGTTGTGAGATGTTGCATAATATGAAAACTCCTCAACCTAGATTAAAGCGGGTGAAATTACTCTAATTTTGCAACAAATCAAACTATATTGTGTGATGACACTTGCTTGTTGCATTGCATCGCATCGCATCGCATGAAAATAATTACTTGATAATCTTATTTGTATTTGTATACATTCCAATTAAACTTACTAAGTTGTAGTTGCTTTTACCCGCATAGATCCTTTTGTAGGTCCTAATCTCTGATTACTTTAATTAATATGCCACCCTACAACTATTCGAAGGTTAGTTATTTTTGAAACCTAGGGGTGTGAGAATCAATTTGCCTAATAGTTAATGTATATCTAGAGTCTCACTAGTATCTTTAAGATTGAAAAACTGATATTTGATATGTAAATTAGCTGACTATTATGATATGATGTAGAATCACCTGGGAATTCTACAATAATGTGCATGTAATCATATATATATGTTGACTTGAAACTTTAATATTTACTGTAACTTTAGTTAAATTCTTAATTGAACTATTTATTTGAAAGCGAGGAGTTGTCGACGCCTTGTATAGATCATGTTTATGATAGGTACCGTAAGGCTAGTTACTATCATAAAATAATTTACACGGTGGGACTATTGCAACTTTATGACTTTGAGGCATAATGGTTTCCATCTCTCTCTATCCATTTTTATGGAGAAAAAGAGAATGTTTCCATTTTGTTCTTGATTATAGAGGGCTAAATCTAAATGAGTTTTAAACTTAGTAATTAAAATAAATTTGATGTTACAAAGCCCAATAAATCAAGCCTAAAAAACTTAAGGTGATCAATGGAGATATGACAATGTATGCTTGAAACATGGTGCATTGGATCAACTTATCTAATCTAATCTTTCTCGGCCTCGAAACATGGCGTGTTAAGTTGACTTGCCCAATCTAATCTTTCTCATTTCAGCTTACACAATAAGGCATTTATTAGGCTTGAACCTATAAAGAGGATACATTTGAGGTCCATTAACAAAATAAAGAGGGTACATTTGAGATCCATTAATAAAATGGGTTAATTTTATCAATTGATTATTATCATGATCTAATAGATGAAATCAATAGCCAACTCTATAAACACCCTATCCTTTCTCTTATTTGAACAAGAGAGAATTCTAAATGAATACTGTTGTGTTGCCAAATTCTCCCTAAATTCTCCCCTCAAAGAATCAAACACTTAATCATATCAAGAACACGATTCTTTTATTCATTAAATGTAGAGTTTAACACAACTAGCTTCTCTACATATCAATATAGATATCAACATATGTGCTGAAGCCTTATCGAGATTATTTACTCCTCCCTTTCACTCCTCTCATGATTGTCTAGCAAGTAATACAAAATACCATCTAAGTCATTCCTCTTTAGTCATGTGTAACAGAACCTTCAGGTGACACCCACATGACCTTTTGCAATCATCTAAGTTGATTTTGGGACATAAGATAAAATAATGTCTACATACATACAAGAAGCAAATTGAAAAGTGGCCTCAAATACCTTCCCTATCCAACTTGAAAGCAGAAAGAGACAGGAAAGCTGATAAGAATCAAGGACCGATCACGCGTTCTCGAGCTCAAGGGCTTTCTCAGATGGTACGCTGAGCTGTCTAAGGTGAGTTAAGCGCTAAGGAATAGTTTTTGCCCTAATCCGATCTGTCAAGCTACTTTGCTCTCTACATCATCCAAGAGACTACAGAGGTGATAGACCGACATGCTAAGCCGATCCCTCTGTAACACACTAATCCAAGCACCAAATTTTAATACAGCTATCTCCATAGTGCCAAGGTTGAGCTAACAATTGTAAGGAGTCAATCATCTAAGGCCGATCTTGAGTGTGAGTCATCTCTGAGCTAACCTTTGTCTAGTCTTAGCAATCAGAGCTACTGAACTACCGATGCCGACCAGACTAGGTTCACCCCTGCACAGCTCGCAGTGTTATTGAGGCCACAAAATGAGTAAACTTATGCGCACATTGTCCTTTCTGACATTTGTACTGTCTTTTTTGACATCTGTACTATTCTTTTTTATAAAAGATATTCTTTTTGTACGATTTCATGCTTCCCTTGTAAATTATTCTCCTTTTTCTTAGCAAGTAAGGATCCAATTCTATAATTTTCTGTAATTTAGGACTTATCTTAACTGAGCATTATAAATACTTGCACATTATAATAGCTACATGATGAATCATACTAAGAATACACTAATCTTTTCAGTCTCTCTTGAGCTAAGTGTTTTTCTTCTTACTCTTGAGCTACTCTTATCTAGCACATTTAAGCGTAGATTAGTGGCAAGTGACTTCTAGCCATACTTGTGCATCATATCAAGTGTGAACCACGTCATATCCATCGTCAGTGCATAAGAACCCTTGCACAACCTCGATTGTCATTTATTTTTTGAAACATCTTGTAGCTCGGACTCACCCTTTTAGTTACGCATGATATTTGGTCCGTGTGTTCATCCATAGAATCCGTATCATCTTGGTACCAAAGCTTAGCTACGTTTGAAGCTGGATTTTGCTACAGTGTTCTTTGAGTAGTTTGTTACTACTCTTGTGTGATAACGGTTTTATTGTTAACCTTAGAGCTTAGTAGTTGAGGAGTGGTCAGTGCTCTGTTTTCCCCAATTTCTAATATGTAAAATAGAATGTGGTTAATTGTTCGTTTGTTGTGTAATTATCATGATGATTGGAGTATCGATTATTGATCTTTAAGTGGTATTATTAGACATCAATTTTTGTGAAGTAACTATCAATGTTATACTCAAATGTTCAAGGAACTTTGGGAAACCAAGTAAGCGGTACTCGACATGGCCAAGGACAAGAAAGAAGCTTCACACCTTAGTTAGTCGATAACCGCTTGGATAGGCTTATCGACTTGATAGCTAGTTATCCAAGAAGACAGGCAGCGAGCTAGAAATAGCCCCACTAAAGAACGTAAGCAGCAAGAGCGAGACAATGGTTAGTTTAGCCAAGTTAATGCCCCAGCTCGAATACCCCGAGCTAAAGGAATTAGTGGGGATGCTAGGCAAAGGCTAGTCGTTAAAGGAATTGAGGATGAAGAGGAAGAGGAAAGAGACGATTAAGCAGAAGAATACTACGAGCCTAAAGAAAGAAATGTATGAGCTCCTAAAGTTGAAGGGTTGAGGATGCGTATTCTAAGTTTTTCTAAGAGTAGTGATATTGAAGACTACCTAGAATGGGTAGATGAGATTGAAAAATAGTTTGAATGCCATGACGTATGTTACGCCCCGAAGTCGCGAAGTCGCAACAGTCCCGCCGTGTAAACCATTCTATGATAGAAACTGGCCTCACAGTTCCTACCATAGAGATAATCTACACAAGGCGTCGACGACCACTCACTTTGAAGTAAACAGTTCGATTAATGATTATACTACAAATATGATGAGTAACTCAAATTACTATTAAACATAGATAATCATATAAATAAGTCCACAGAGCTTCCCAGGAAGATTTACATAACAACTACAGTTTACTAATTTACAGAATAACTAACAGTCTTCATCCTTTAACTACAAGGTCAGTCTAGTTACACATTAAGCTAAATAACTTGATCCTCACACCCCTGGCTTCAACAAGACTAACCTCTGGATAATTGTAGGGCGGCATGGTACTTGAAGAGATTACAAATCAGAACCTGCAAAAGGATCTATAAGGGTATGAGCAACTACAGCTCAGTAAGTTGAATTGGAGACTCATGAATGCATACAAGCACAAACAGGATTATCAAACAATTATTTTCATGCAATGCAACAATCAGGTGTCATCGCACAACGTAGTCCGGTCCGTTGTGAAATCAGAGAAATTTCACCCGCTCCGATCCGAGTTGAGGAGTTCCATGTTATGCAGCAGCTCACAACCAAACCCAGGCTTGTGCAATGGAGACCTCGCTCCTCCCGCGACTACCTTCGAACCATTGACTTCACCCCCGCCGCGACCTCCTCTCCTGTCACTTAGTTCGACTGAAGATGAAGAAGGGACCATTTTGCAATCCTGCGCTATCTCTTTCGAAGGGGTCGGTATTTGGTTGGAGAGTCCTATGATCCCCTAACGGGTTGCAATGCATGACGTTTTCGGTTATTACGGTCGACTAAGATTAAATTCCGGTTAGGGTGTTCAAACAAGTCCACAACAATTCAATCAGTCACAAAATCACTCACAGCACAAATTCCAGCACGAATTCAGATACATCACACATGTGCCAACTACTTACAATCACAAGCATATACAAGCCTAAGTCTCCGAGCACTACAAAACTTGTACTCTATTACAATAAGCAATAACCCAACTTACTTGAATTTACTCGGTCGCTCGATCCTCAAATTGCGAGCTGATTTGTTTCTGGGTGTCCTATAATGCAAAGAGGTCCTTTTAGTACTTATTTTTTTTTATGGATTCTTATTCTAATTTATAATGTAACTCATTTTCCTCATATATACCTACAACGTATTAGTAATTCGTTGTATTTTATTTCGGGGTTCGGTTCCTAAACTAGATTCTAATTTTAATTCCTAGGTCGTAATTAGGCTCGAATCCCAATGTGACATTAATCACCTTATGCTCGGGTATTCAAATATCCTATTGGGTCGTAATTTTGGTATTCTAACTATTCGGTACACACTAACCCTAATTGGGATATCGGATTTATTCCCGAGGTGTAAAAATCTTACATTTTAAGATATTTACTTAAAATTAAATATTAATTCCGATTTATTATTTTTCTGATTTCAATTATAATATTATCTAAATAACTTTATTTTTTTAAATTTAGTAATTTATATTTTCACATATTCCTAATTTCTCATATTCTTTACCTAATTTCCCTAATTAACCATAATTAGTACCTAAAAGCTAGGATTAGGGTTCCACTGCAGAAATTAACTTCCTTAATCATCTAATCAAGATCCAAATCAGTAATTAACATCCTAATTACCTAATTAATCCCAAATCACCCAATTTTACCATCATTTTAGGGCTAAAAATTAACTTAAAATTTTCGAAAATTAATTTAAAAAAAGGGCTTCATAGCACTATTCTAAATCATATGAGAATCCTGCAGAAAAATTTTGAGCCCCAAACTACATCCCTAAACCTATTTAATTTCCGGTTTAATCATGCTCGGTTTTGATCAATTTCTTAAGAACCCTATATTTCCAGACATAATTAAACTAAATCAATATTTTTCCCTAAATCTACATACAATAAAACCTCAGAATAACAAGTTTCATAATTTTCTGGGCAAAATAACTAATTTTACAAAATTATACAAAAATCGGGATGAGTAAATGACTAACCGGTTCAAGGATTTCTGGCCGTCCAAACCCGGTCCAAGGCTGTCGGCCGGTCCAGACGCTGGTCCTAGGGTAGGGTGGTGGTGGTGGTTCGGTCCCAGGTGGTGGTGGGTGGTGGTTCCAGTTCACCTTGCTAATCTGCACAGTTTTCTTTTTTTTTTTTTTTCTGGAATTTCTCTCGATTTTTCTTGTGTTTCGATTTTTCTCAGATTACAAACTGTCCAAATGTCTTCTGTGAATTTTTTCCTTATTTATAGACAAACATAGTAATTAATGTGCATTAATTTGATGTGATTTTGCCCATTTCCTTGATTTTAGGCTTTTAGTTTGGCACATTTTTATTGGCCAATTTTTTTTTCTTTTCAGTCACGACCTAATCCAGTTGCAGACCTCTCCTTCTGATTTTTTTCTGATTTTTTTATAATTATTTTGTATTTTTCTTTAATTATTTACTTAATTTTCGGCCTATTTTAGCAATTACGCGTATTTTTATCTACACGTAAATACATGTAGGGTACACGTAAACATTCCTAAATATTATTTTGGTCATTCTAAAATTTTTAGTATACATATAATCTATCTCTACTAATTTATTAGTTATTATATTACACTTTTTGCCTTTTCAGTAATTAGTAGTTATTATGCTTAAAATTTGAAAATTTTATAGTCTCTTATTTTACTACTCACTTTCTTAAATTTAAGTTTACAGGGTCATTTTTACTGGTATTTTGTTAAATAGTTTATAATTTGGGTTTGATCGGATCCTTTAGCCGATCGTCCTAAACCTTGGGTTTTAAGTTCAAACCTATGGTTACTTGGCTTGGCTTTAGGGTTTACAACGTACCTAACAATGAAAAGGTTAAACTTGCTATGTTGGAGTTCACTAGTTATGTTGCCTTATGGTAAAAAAACTTGCAAGTTACCTAAAGAAGGGAAGGAAAATGAGAGATTAGGAGTTAGGATGAAATGAAGAGGGTTATGCAGAGAAGGTTTGTGTTGAGTTATTATCTGCAGAATGCCTTCAAAAGATTACAAGAGCTAAGATAAGTAAGGTCGAGTGTAAACACTAATGTTAAGGAATTCCAAATGTTAAAATCCGATATGAAGTCGTAGAGCTAGAGGACTAAACTGTATCTTGATTCATTGGTGGATTGAAGTATGAGATTTGGGATATCCTAGAAACCCTAGATATTGTAATGCTTCTCAAACTTCCTTCGAGGTCAATACTCAAACAGGCGAACAGTGGTGATCCAAGGTGAGGTGCCAACTGTTGAGGTCGATAATACTAATGAAGAAGCAAAAGAGCTGAAAGAGGATGGATAGACTGAACTATCCAAGGAGAATGTTATCTACAATGAGGAAGGCAACTTTTTGCTGACTACTCTAGTATTGAAGAGTACGAAGAGCATCAGTCCAGTACTTGAAGACAAACAAATAGAAAATCTCTTCCATATTGATGTAAGTTGAATGAATCACAGTACGTGCTAATTGTTGACAATAGGAGCTGCATTAATGTAGCCTCAGTATTTATGGTCCAGCAGTTGAAATTGTCAACTATGCCCCATCGAAAACCTTACTAGCTTCATTGGCTTATTGATAAGGGAGCCTTATAGGTGAACAAATAGGTATTTGTACAGATCTACATTGGTAAATATTAAGACGAAGTGCTCTGTGATGTGTTGCCCATGAGTGCATCGCACGTTCTACTTGGACGACTATGGATATTTGATCAAGCAGTTATATATGATGGAAGGAGAAATATATATTCTGTAGAGCATGAAGGCAGGAGGATAAAATTGAGTCCTATGATTGTCAAGCAGGTAAAGGTCATGCAGTCCCAACTTAATCGAACTTAGAAGAAAGAGGCTCTAGTATTGACTCGAGTCAAACTAAAAAGAGACATGGAGCTCGAAGGACTAACCTATCTACTTGTTCGAAGAATTTTAGAGATGAGACCTAAGGAAGAAGAACTGCCTGCTGAGGTAAAAACCTTACTAAAAGAGTTTGCCGACTTGTTCTTAGATGAGCTACTGAAAGGTCTGCCTCTCATCTAAGGCGTCACGCATGTGATCGACCTGTAACCAAGAGCTACACTGCTGAATAAGTTTGCCTATAGGCTGAATTCTGAACAGGCCTCTGAACTACAAAAGTAAGTAGATGAGCTAATAAGGAAGGGGTATGTGTGCAAATCCCTTAACTCCTGTGCCGTACTGGCCTTATTAGTGTCAAAGAAAGATAGTTCTTAGAAGATGTGTATAAATAGCCGATCAATCGATCAAATTGCCATCGAGTACAGGTACCCCATATTTAGACTTGATAGCATGCTAGATGAATTAAGCAAAGCAATAGTGTTCTCTAAGATCAACCTTAAATCTAGATACCATCTTATTTGAATGCGTAAAGGTAATGAGTGGAAGACTGCATTCAAGACACGACATGGTTTATATGAATGGCTTGTAATGCCATTTGGACTGTTCAATGCACTTGATGAATCATGTGCTTCGAAAATTAATAGGAAAGTGATTTATTTTGATGATATTCTGGTATACAGCCTCGACTTGGAGACTCACTCAGAGCATCTCCAAAGTATTTTTGTAAAACTTCGAGCTAAACAACTCTATGCTAATTTGAATGGGAGACCGCATTCAAGACATGACATGGTTTATATGAATGGCTTGTAATGCCATTTGGACTGTCCAATGCGCCTGATGAATCACGTACTCCGATAATTAATAAGAAAGTTTGTCATGATTTATTTTAATAACATTCTAGTATACAAGCCCGACTTGGACACTTATTGGGAGCATCTTTAAAGAGTCTTTGCAAAACTTTGAGCTAAACAACTCTATGCCAATCTGAAGAGATGCAACTTTTACCAACCCGAGGTGATCTTCTTGGGGTTTGTTGTGAGTGCAAGTGGCATCCAAGTTGATAATGAGAAAGAAAGAGAGATCAGAGAATGTCCTAAGTCGATTTGTTCTGTGGATGTGAGAAGTTTCCATGTCTTGGGATCATCTTATTGTAGATTTGTAAAGAATTATGTATGATTACGGCCCCACTCACCGAACTCTCAAAGAAGAATGTTGAATTCAAATGGAGAGAGAAAGAGTAAAGGAGTTTTAAGGAAGTAAAGAATAGGTTGAGCTTTGAAAAAGTGTTTGAAGTAGACTATGATGCATCCAAACTGGGCATAAGTGTTATGTTGATGTATGAAGGCCAACCTATTGCTTTCTACAGTGAGAAACTTCGAGAAGATACACTCAATTATTCTGTCTATGACAAAGAGTCTACTCCATAATCTGCGCCTCAATGGTATGGCAACACTATTTGCTATCTAAAAAATTTGTGATCTACACTGATCATGAATCCTTGAGATATTTGAAGAGCCAACCTAAGTTGTCTTGAAGGTAAGCCAAATGGGTTGAGTTCATTGAGGTTTTTTCATATGTTGTGAGATATAAGAACAGTATGAGCAACGTAGTGGCTGAGGTCTACATTTTGCTCTTATCTACACATAGTGTGAGGAAGGATGGACACTAAATGACTATCACAGGGAAGATGGATACTTATTCAAGAAAAGGAGACTAAGTATTCTGACCTGTTCCATGAGAGAATTACTCATGCGTGAGGTACATGGAGAAGGATTGATAGGATACTTTGGCCAGCACCGCACCTATGAGGTATTATCCTCACAATTCTTTTGGCCGAGAATGATGAGGGATGTGCAATCCGTGTTGGGAAAGTGTACAACCTATCGAAAAGCAAAGAGCCAAGTTGAGCAAGGACATTATCTACCCTTACCTATCCTAACTAAACCATGGTCCGAGCTAAGTAAAGACTTCAAGTTAAGGTTATGGAGAACGTCTCGAGAGAAGGACTCCATCATAGTGGTTATGGATCGATTTAGCAGGATGGTATATTTTATGTTTTATTCCAAAACTAACGACATTTTGGCTGTCACGCCCCGAAGCGGCAAAGTCGTAACAGCCCCTGCCGTGTAAACCATCCTAAGATAGAAGTTGGCCTTACAACCGCTATCTTAGACCTGATCTACACAAGGCATCAACGACTAACCCGCTTTGAAGTAAACAGTTTGTAATTTAAATAAATCATTAATCTAAGAAAGTGAGGAAATATATATATGCTATAATTCAGCTATTGTAATTAAGGTTTACAATATTTCTCTGTAATATATTTCCTAGTTGTTACATTATTCAAAATGAAAAGTAATTCTAAAATAAAAACTTAAACCTTAAAATATGTGTTTATCCTTCACATGTTTTTCCTCACTCCCCAGGATCCAACAGTTGCTAGCTTCATAGCAGTTGTTGCCGCTTCTTAGCCAGCACCTGCACGATGTCTATAGGGATGTGAGCAACCACAGCTTAGTAAGTTAAGACAGAGGACTTAAAACTATACCATACACACAACAAGGTTTTCAATCACTTATTAGGTGCAATGAATGTGCAAGCAAAAGGCATCGCACGACGTTGTCCGGCCCATCGTGAGATTAGAGAAATTGCGCCCGCTCTAATCCGGGTTGAGGAGTTGCCGTTAATGCAACAGCTCACAACCAAACCCAGGCTTGTGTAATGGAGACCTTGCTCCTTCCGTGACTACCTTCGAACCACTGCCTTCACCCTCGCCGCGACCTCCTCTCCTGTCACTTAGTTCGACTGAGGATGAAGAAGGGACCATTTTGCAATCCTGCGCTATCCCTTCCGAAGGGGTCGGTATTTGGCCGGAGAGTCATAAATTCCCCTAACGGGTTGCATGCATGTCCGATTATGATTACTGGCCGGATATTTGATTAAGTCCAGTTTAGGGTGATCAATCATTACATACAAATCATACAATATATGCCAGAATACAAACAGAATCATAGCATTACCCATAATCAAGCACATGCACACATTCAACTATCTAACAAGCACAACTAAGCATAATCTTAAGCCTCTAAAATACAGCATCGTATTAATCCCAACTTACCTCGACTCCTCGCTCACTCACTCGAGGTCCAATTTGCTCAGGCCATCGCCAATCATCCCTATAACACGAACGTGGTTTCAGCTTTTCATATAAATATTATAAGTTTATTTTATCCTATAATGCTTATTGTTAGGTTTTGTTTAAGGTTTAATATGTCTAATTATCTAGGTATCAAGTCTTTTATAATTATTCTAGGTTTGGGGTTGGGTTTAGGTTCGATTTTCCACATCGATTTCTAAATTAGATTTTAGTTCAATTTTCTAAGTAGCGTTTTATATTCCAACCCTAGAAATTCGTTTCAACACATAATGTGAAATTAATCACATTATTTCCCGATACCCTAAATACGATCACTACCCCTAGTCAGCATTTTATTCCATTCGGTACACTTAAATCCCTATTTGTGTACTGAATTGACTCCTAATGTGAGAAATTTTTACATTTTTCATATAATTACATAAATTCAAGTTTCTTATCAGATTTATTATATATCCCTATTATTTATATAATATCAATTTTTATCCTAATATTTTCTATTTATTATATTTTCAAAAATTACACATTATGCATTATTGCATATTATGCACATAATGCATTTCTAATATTTCTATTACCCTAATTACCATCTCTAAACAACAATTATTATTTCAAAATGTATAAATTCATCCTAAATCAGATTTTACTCCAATTTGCCCTAATTTACAAAATTATCTTAAAATGTACTATTTTTCCATATTACCTATTTACTACATAATTAACCTAATAATTACATCTAACACTCTAATTGCTACAAGTATCATACTCCATCAGATTTTAACATCCTAAAATATCTACTTATTCACTAAGTCAGTAATTAATAATTTAATTACTTAATTAATCTTAAATTACCCATTTTATACCTCATTTTAGGGCTTAAAAATTATCTAAAAATTTTGAAAATTAATTTTTGAAAAAGGGCTTCATAGCACTGTTCTATATCATCTGAGTAATCTACACAAAAATTTTGAGCTTGAAACTACACTCCTAAGGTCATTTATTTCTAAACCGAAATGTGCTCGGTTTTGCACGATTTCTTAGGGACCATATATTATGGAACATAATTTCATCAAAATAATATTTTTCCTACAAAATACATACAAAAATATCCTAGAATAACAAAATTCATAATTTTATAACTATATTTACTATTTTTACAAAATTACACAAGATTTGGGCTGGAAATCGGACTCACCGATTTAGGTGGCTCCGGCCACCACGGGCCGCCATGACCTTGTCGGCCGGCCTGGGCGCTGCCACCACCGTGTGGTGGTGGTGGCCGTTCACTCCCAGCTCCTCGTTTGGTGTGGGTTCCTTTTAAAATCCTTAACTGCATAGTTTTTCTTATTTTCTGGATTTTCTCTCGAATTTTCAACTCTCCCTAATTTTTTCTGATTTCTAACTGTCCAAATGAGTTCCTAGATTTTTCCTGCCATTTATAGGGTTTTAGGAGATTTATTGTGCATTAATTTGGACAAGACAAGTGCTTTATCCCTAAATTTTTTGCTTTTATGTTGTTCTAATTTAATTGGTTGAATTTTCTTTTTCAGATTCTGACTTGCCACGACCAACCTTGCATCATTCCACACCCTTCTGATTTTTTTCTAATTTTTTCACAATTATTTTATAATTTTCTTTAATTATTTGCTTAGTTTTTGGCCAATTTAGGTAATTTCGCGTATTTTTATCTACATGTAAATACATGTAAGGTACACGTGAACATTCCTAATTCTTATTTTGGTCATTTTAAAATTTTTAGTATACATATAATTTATCTCTAATAATTTATTAGTTATTATATTACACTTTTCGCCTTTTCGGTAATTAGCAATTATTATGCTTAAAATTTGAAAATTTTATAGTCTCCTATTTTACTATTTATTTTCTAAAATTTAAGTTTACGGGGTCATTTTTACTAATATTTCTCTCAATAGTTTATAATTTGAGTTTGATCGGATCCTTTAACCGATCGCCCTAAACATTGGGTTCTAAGTTCAATCCTACGGTTACTTGGCTCAACTTTGGGGCTTACATTGGCTATCTCTTTTCTTTTCTTGCAAGAAGTAATCAAACTTGACGGAGTTTCCAAAACCATTGTTTCGAACTGAGACCCAAAGTTCATGAGCTACTTCTGAAGGATGTTATGGAGGCGAATGAGAACCAAGCTATTATATAGCACATCCTACCATCCACAGACCGATGGACAGATCAAGGTTGTCAACAAAACCGTGGGAACTTTGCTACGAGATGCTAATGGATGAAACATGGCCAACTGGGATTTGTGTCTGCTAATAATTGAGTTTACCTATAATAGGACCGCCTACAGCATAACAAGCATGTCTCCATTTGAGGTCGTCTCTAGGTTTAACCCTGAGCTCTCGATGGACTAAGCACCCTAACCGAAGCTTGATGATGACCAGCTAGCTGTTGAAAGAGTTGAGGCTATCAAAGCCATACACTAGAAGGTTGTAGAGTAATTGAGCCGAGCTAATGCTAAGCTCGAGAAGCGAAGCCATGGATGGAGGAAGAGAGAGTTTCAAACAGGTGATCTGGTCTGGATACATCATAACAAGGAACGATTCCCAAACTTAAGGAAGTGCAAGTTATCTCCCAAAACTGACAAACCTTTCAAAGTGCTTGAAAAGATCAATCCTAACGCCTATACAATTAAGTTACCTAAAGGATATGAAGTCTTAGACTCCTTCAATATTGTTGATCTCTAACCTTACACTCCCGAGGAAGAGCAACCTAGAGCTGAACCAGATTTGATCACAAATCTCAAACAATCTAGAGGAGATGATAGGGATTAAGGATTGATCACATGCTCCTAAGCTTAAGGGCTTTCTCAGAAGGTACGTCGAGCTATCTGAGATGAGTTAAGCGCCAAGGAGTAGAGTTTATCCCAGTTTAATCTACTGAGCTACTTCACTCTCCACACCATCCAAGAGACTGCTGAGGCGATCAGCTAACGTGCCGAGCTAACCCCTCCACAATACACCAATCTAAGTACTAAATCTAGATACATCCATCTTCACAGTGCTAAAGCTAAGTTAACAACTATTAGGAGCCAACCATCTGAGGCCAATCTTTAGTGTGAGTCATCCGTAAGCCAACCCTTGTCCATTCCTAGCAATTAAAGCCATTGAATTCCTGATGCTGACTAGACCTAATCAAAGCCTACCCTTGCATGGCTCATAGCGTTATTAGGGCTACAAAATGAGTAGAATTACGTGCGCTATCCTTTCTAACATCTGTACTATCCTTTCTGACAAAGGATATTTTTTTTGCACAATTTCATATTTTCTCTGTAAATTGTTCTCCTTTTTCTTAGCAAGTAGGGATCCAATTTTGTAATTTTCTGTAATTTATGACTTACCTTAACTAGGTACTATAAATATTTGCTTATTGTAATAGCCACACAATGAATCATACTAAGAATACATTGATCTTTTTACTCCCTCTTGAGCTAAGTATCTTTCTGATGGGTTATCGACTATTGGCCTACTTACTTGCGCATGCTTCAGAGACCTCCAGTCCTTCACTCAAAGAATTCTCTCTTACTAACCTACCGATAACAAGAAACAATACACAGAAGGTAGATGGCTGAATTCCCTAAAGCTTAAGGTTACTATACGGGGCTTTATTCTCTCTCTTGTGCCGATGCTGACTATTCTTTGATCGAGAGCTCTATGTCGAGTGATCTAACTTTTAACATATGAAAGTTCCTACCGAGTCATGAGAGCTAACCTCATATGGGTCGAGTCCTTCCCACTCTCATAGAATTCCTTCTCATTTCGGTCTCTTTTTTGCTACAACATCTTGATTCCTCTCGCCTATTGTGATAAGAGAATCTTTGTACAAAACCAATGTTGTGCTGTCACCTACCCATTTCATCTAACATTGTATTATTTTCCCCTTTTGTTGTTTGTCCTTTTTACCCTTTTTTGTATATACTATGAATCTCCTTTTATGTATGCCTTTTTGTAATTTCTTTATTTGTATTGTTACCCTACGAACTTACTATAAATAGTCCATTCTTTTTGTAACTCGAAATCATCTTACCTTATAGATAGATATTGAATAAACTATTCTTGCGAAACGACTCTCTCCAAGTTCATTCCATACACTATTATCTAATCTTATTGAGTAGCTCAAGATTAGTAGTGGGTGGACCTTGACATTAACTTGTGTGTCATATCAAGTGAAGTGTCAAGTCATGTTGTGTTCATAGGTAAGTCGTATCCTCTAAGCAGCTTCACGTTAGCTACTTTAGTCAATTCGTTGACTACACACTTTAAGTTTCTTTGCTATTTCGAATAACCCATTAGTTCTAATCTGCCATGGTAAGTACTAGTGATAATTGATCTCCTAGGCACATCATATAATCTTAGTACCAAAGTTTGAGATTGAGGTTGAGAGCTGTGTAGTGATATTCCCTACTAGTTTGCTGTTCGAGATACTCTATTTTCGTTTAAAAGAACAAGCAAGTTTACAATTCACAATCGTATCATATTCGTGTGTGTGTAAGGATTTCTTGTATGAAGAGTATTTTCTGACGCTTCGTTGTGAGAATGTCGAATCCTAGTATTCAAGGAGAGATTAACGATGTCGAGAGTGATGCTCATGGTCATGGTTATGTTACCCAATAAATACCACGTACTACCGATGAGCAGATATAAAACCTTACTACTATTGTGGTTAACTTAAATATTTCAGTACAGAAAGTCTTAGAGACTGGGCCATAAGAGAAAGTTGTTGAACAGGGCCAAGAAATGAGAGATAGGTTGAGAAGACAGATGAATGAACAACGTGCACCAAAACCCATTCCTGTAAACCAAGCACCACCCCCGATGTGTCGAAAGAATGGCGAAGCAAATGTTAGAATTAGATGAAGTTGAGGAGTATGAAGACGAAGAATAGTATGTTGAAGTTGATGAGTGTGAACTTGGGGCTCCTAGGGGCATCAAACACCTCAAAGTACAGATCTCGAGCTTTAATAGGTCTGGTAGTGCTAATGACTAAGTAGACTGGGAGGAGAAGATTGAAAAGATATTTGACTTTTATGATTATGAGGATGTTGTTCATATTCGAGTGGCTGCATTGGAATTTTCTGGATATGCAATAATGTGGTGGAAGAAGTTGTAGAATGTCTACCTAAGAGCTTGATGAGAAGTCCAAACATGGAATGAAATGAAGAGAGTCCTATCTCCAAGACTTGAGACAAGGTAGTAGATTGGTAGATGACTATGTACAAGAGTTTCAGTTGCTCATGATCCGCTATGATGTTAACGAACCAAGACACGGACTATAGCATGTTCCATTTCTGGGCTAAGGATTGAGATTGGTAACATAGTGGAGCTATAAAGTTTTGCGACTCTAGATGAAGCCATCAAGGTAGCACAAAGAGTCGAAAGGCAAAGGTGGGACCAAGTTAGTTGAATGCCAAGTAGTCCACCTATGTTGTCGAAGGAGCGGTATGCTGAGCCAACTAGGGAATGACTAATTATCAAATAGTTTCAAGGTAGAACGTCAAGAGTAAGTACCGATCCGACTAGAAGAAGTCTAAGGTAAGGGCAAAGCTAAGGAACCTGAGGTCCGAAAAGACCAAGGTCAGAGCTCAGGAACAAAGACCCTAGAAATCAAATGCTTTAAATGTCTCAGTTATGGGCACGTGGTTAGTTAATGTCTGAATTACCGAGTCATGATTATAAAGAGAAATAAGCCCTAGTTTGAAGTAGCGAGTATGAGAGAAGGGGAGAAAGAGATGGGAGTTGAATAGATGTTGGAAGAGTTTCAGGAAGACTCCAATGCTGAGAGACCTCTTGAGGGCGATACCGAGTATTGTCTTGTCATTCGACGATCTCTTTGTGCTTTTATGACTGATGAGAATGAGTAAAGGGAGAACTTCTTCCATATGAATTGCCAAATGGATAGTAAGCTTTACGCCTTGATCATTAACAGAGGGAGCTATACCAATGTCATGGCATAAGAGGTAGTTAAGGCTATGAAATTGTCGACTCTCCCACACCCTAAGTCGTACAAGATTCACTAGTTAAATGAGAATGGAGGATTATATGTTGCCAAGTAAGTTAGAGTACCGATTACTATTGATGATAAGTAAAAGGATGAGGTATTGTGTGATGTCCTTCCCATGTGCGCTTCTTACATCTTACTAAGCCAACCATGGTTGTTTAACTTGAAAGTATTGTATGATGAGTATAAGAACACCTACATGGTCCAGAAGGATGGGAAAAAAAAAAATTATACAAACACCTGTAAGCCCTAAAGCCAAGCCAAGTAACCATAAGTTTGAACTTAAAACCCAAGGTTTAAGGCAATCGGCTAAAGGAACCGATCAAACCCAAATTATAAACTATTTAGCAAAATACCAGTAAAAATGACCCTGTAAACTTAAATTTAAGAAAATGAGTAGTAAAATAGAAGATTATAAAATTTTCAAATTTTAAGCATAATAACTGCTAATTACCGAAAAGGCAAAAAGTGTAATATAATAACTAATAAATTAGTAGAGATAGATTATATGTATACTAAAAATTTTAGAATGACCAAAATAATATTTAGGAATGTTCACGTGTACCCTACATGTATTTACGTGTAGATAAAAATACGCGTAATTACTAAAATTGGCCGAAAACTAAGTAAATAATTAAAGAAAAATACAAAATAATTATAAAAAAATCAGAAAAAAATCAGAAGAGGATAACTGCAATAAGATTAGGTCGTGACAGAAAAAGAAAAAATTAACCAATAAGAATTGAACAAACAAAAAGCCTAAAATCAAGGAATTGGGGCAAAATCCCATCAAATTAATGCACATTAAATTCTACAATTGTCTATAAATAAGGAAAAAATTCTCAGAAGTCATTTGGCTAGTTTGTGATCTGAGAAAAATCGAAACACAAAAAAAATCGAGAGAAATTCCAGAAAATAAAAAAAAAAAAAGAAAACTGTGCAAATTAGCAAGGTGAACTAAAACCACCACTCACCACCACCTGGGACCGAACCACCACCACCACCCTACACCAGGACCACCGCCTGGACCGGGTTTAGACGGCCCGAAAACTTCGAACCGGTTAGTCATTTATTCATCCCGATTTTTGTATAATTTTGTAAAATTAGTTATTTTGCCCAGAAAATTATGAAACTTGTTATTATGAGGTTTTATTGTATGTAGATTTAGGGAAAAATATTGGTTTAGTTTAATTATGTCTAGAAATATAGGGTCCTTAACAAATTGTTCAAAATCGAGCATGATTAAACCGGAAATTAAATAGGCTTAGGGATGTAGTTTGGGGCTCAAAATTTTTCTGTAAGATTCTCATATGATGTAGAACAGTGCTATGAAGACATTTTTTTTAAATTAATTTTCGAAAATTTTAAGTTAATTTTTAGCCCTAAAATGATGGTAAAATTGGGTGATTTAGGATTAATTAAGTGATTAGGATGTTAATTACTGATTTGGATCTTAATTAGATGTTTAAGGAAGTTAATCTCTGCAGTGGAACCCTAATCCTAGCTTTTAGGTACTAAGTATGGTTAATTAGGGAAATTAGGTAAAGAATACAAGAAATTAGGAATATGTGAAAATGTAAATTTATAAATCTAAAAAAATAAAGTTATTTAGATAATATTATAATTGAAATCAGAAAAATAATAAATCTGAAATAATATTTAATTTTAAGTAAATATCTCAAAATGTAAGATTTTTACACATCCGGAATAAATCCGATACCACAATTAGGGTTAGCGTGTACCGAATGTTTAGAATACCAAAATTACGACCCAATAGGATATTTGGATACCCGAGCATAAGGTGATTAATGTTACATTGGGATTCGAGCCTAATTACGACTTAAGAATTAAAACTAGAATCTAGTTTAGGAACTGAACCCCGAAATAGAATACAATAAACTATTAATATATTATAGGTATACAGGAGGAAAATAAGTTACATTATAAATTAGAATAAAAATCCATAAAATATAAGTACTAAAAGGACCTATTTGCATTATAGGACACCCAGAAAACAAATCAGCTTGTGATTAAAGGATCAAGCGATCGAGCAAATTCATGTAAGTTAGGTTATTGCTTATTGTAATAGAGTACTAGTTTTGTAGTGCTCGGAGACTTAGGCTTGTATATGCTTGTGATTGTAAATAGTTTGCGCATGTGTTTGATGTATCTGAATACGTGTTGGAATTTGTACTGTGAATGAATTTGTGACTGATTGAATTGGTATGAACTTGTTTGAACACCCTAACCGGAATTTAATCTTAGACGATCTTAATAACCGAAAATGTCATGCATTGCAACCCGTTAGGGGATCATAGGACTCTCCAACCAAATATCGACCCCTTCGAAAGGGATAGCGTAGGGTTGCAAAATGGTCCCTTCTTCATCCTCAGTCGAACTAAGTGATAGGAGAGGAGGTCGCAGCGGGGGTGAAGTCAATGGTTCGAAGGTAGTCGCGGGAGGAGCGAGGTCTCCATTGCACAAGCCTGGGTTTGGTTGTGAGCTGCTGCATAACATGGAACTCCTCAACCCGGATCGGAGCGGGTGAAATTTCTCTGATTTCACAACGGATCGGACTACGTTGTGCGATGGTATTTGATTGTTGCACTGCATGAAAATAATTGTTTGATAACCCTGTTTGTGCTTATATGCATTCATGAGTCTCCATTTCAACTTACTGAGTTGTAGTTGCTCATACCCTTATAGATCCTTTTGCAGGTTCTGATTTGTAATCTCTTCAAGTACTATGCCGCCCTACAATTATCCAGAGGTTAGTACTTTTGAAGCCAGGGGTGTGAGGATCAAGTTATTTAGCATAATGTGTAACTAGACTGACCTTGTAGTTAAAGGTTGAAGACTGTTAGTTATTCTGTAAATTAGTAGACTGTGGAGATAGCTGTAAATTTTCCTGGGAAACTCTGTGGACTTATTTATAATTATCTATGTTTTATAGAACTTTGTGATAATTATCATAATTGTTGTATAATCATTAATCGAACTGTTTACTTCAAAGCGAGGAGTCGTCGACGTCTTGTGTAGACTATCTCTATGGTAGGCACTGTGAGGCCAGTTACTATCATAGAATGGTTTACACGGTGGGACTGTTGCGACTTCGCGACTTTGCGACTTCGGGGCGTAACAACACCCATGAGTCTTAAGGAAGTGAAGAAGCCTAAGAAAAGGTTACTAAATCACTATAGCAGAAGTCCTTAGCGATTTCTCAAGCTTAGTTTGCCCAAGAAGTTAAGGCCAAGGACTATGTACTCATTTTAGTTAAGAGACTCTTAGAGGTGAGAGAAACCAAGAGCTTACTTGCCAAGGTGCAGCAGCTACTTCAAAACTATGCCAACTTATTTCCTATTGAGATACTGAAAGATTTACCTCCCTTAAGAAGCATTAAGCATTGCATTGACCTCTAACCTAAAGCTGCTTTACCGAACTAACTTGCTTATAAGCTTAATTCTAAGCAGGTAGTTAAACTGAAGAAACAAGTGGATGAGTTAGTAGACTATAGATATGTCTAAGAGAGTATGAGCTCATGTGCCGTACTAGCCGTACTAATACCCAAGAAAGATAGGTCTAAAGAATGTGTATTGATAGTCGTGCCATTAACAAAATTATTATTATGTACCGATATCCGATCCCATTATTAGATGATATGCTCAATGAGTTGCATGGTGCCTACATCTTCTTGAAGATTGACTTAAAGAGTAACTACTACTAAATACGAATGAGACTTGGGGACGAATAGAAGACAACCTTCAAGACAAGGGATAGTCTATTCGAATGAATGGTAATGCCATTTAGCTTAACTAATGCGCCGAGTACGTTTATATAGCTAATGAATCATGTGCTTAGAACATTGATCGGCAAATGTGTTATGGTTTATTTTAATGATATTTAGGCCTACAGTACCAACCTCATCACTCATATTGAGCATTTAACATTGGTGTTTGATATCCTTTGTGCCAAGAGATTATTTGACAACCTAAAGAAATGTGTGTTCTGTTAAAGTGAGATTGTATTCCTCGGATATGTTGTTTCGAAGGAGGGAGTTTGAGTGGATGACAAGCAAGTCAGAGCTATTCTTGAGAGGCCCACGCCAACTGATGCTGCTGAAGTCAGGAGCTTCCATGGTCTAGTTTTGTTCTACCATAGATTCATTCGAAACTTCAATTCCATAACAGTACCCTTAACTGAATTGACCAGGAAGAATTCTAAGTTTAGGTAGTCAAAGAAAGCTCAAAAATGTTTTGAAGATGTAAAATCTAAATTGATGTTTGCCCCAGTACTCACCTTACTAGAGTTTGAGAAGGTTTTTTAGGTCAAATGTAATACATCTGAGGTCAGCACCGGTGCTGTCTTTATATAGGAACGCTGACTAATTGCCTATTTCAATAAGAAACTCAAAGGAGCTACCTCGAATTACTCAACCTATGACAAAGAATTCTAAACTCTTATCCAAACCCTACAAAATTGGCAGCATTATCTCTTACAGAGAGAATTTATCATCTACTCCGATTATGAGTCTCTCAAGCACCTCCAAGGACAACAAAAACTCTTTCGGCATCATGCTAAGTGGGTTAAGTTCTTGGACACCTTTTGCTACGTCATCGGTTATAAGAAAATGAGCATAAACACCGTAGTTGATATTCTTTCTCATCGTCATACCCTCATCACAACATTGTATGCTAAGGTACTTGGATTTGGCACTTTACCTAATCAATATGAGCATGACCCACATTTAGGCCCCCTAGTGGCCAAGTGCAATGTTAGAGGAGCTATAGATGGATTCTACTTAAATCAGGAGTTCCTGGTGAGGGGTAAGCAAGTCTGTGTGCCAAGTGGTTTGGTAAGAGAACTACTCATCCGAGAATCTCATATTAGGGGTTTGGTTAGCCATTTTGAGGAAAAGAGGATGAAAAGACGATGGCTAAGATATTAAAAGAATATTTCCATTGGCTTAGGATAATGAAGGATGTGCACCAAATTCTAGAGAGGTGTGAGGTGTGTAAACATACAAAGTGAAAGAGAGAGCCGTATGGGGAGCATATACCCTTACCTATACCAAAGCGACCGTAGACCGACCTAAGCATGGATTTCATGCTCGGTCTTCCCTGAACACCGAAAAGACATGACTCAATCATGGTGATGGTTGATTGGCTCAACAAGATGAGCCACTTCATTCCCTGCTACAAAACTAATGATGTTTTATGCGTTGCTAACCTCTTTTTGTAGAAAATTGTACAACTACATGGAGTACCGAGAAATATTGTGTCCAACCGTAACTCAAAGTTCATGAGCTTTTTTTGGAGGACCTTATGGAAGAAACTCGGCACTAAACTTATGTTCAGTACTTTTTGCCACCCTTAGACTGACAGCCAAACTGAAGTTATAAACAAGACAGTCAGCAACCTCTTTCGAGCCACTATTGGGAAGAATTTGCATGACTAGGATTTATGGCTGCCTGTCATAGAGTTTGCTTACAACTGCTTCGCACACAGCTCTACAGGAAAATCTCTATTTAAGGCCGTTTATGAACTTAACCGAACTTATCTCTGAATTTAATTATCAGTCCAACTATATAAGGGGAAAGCCAACTCGACCTACAGCGAGCAGAGGAATTCCAAAAGTTGCATCGGGGAGTTGCCAAACAACTAGCCAAGACTGTGGCTCGATAAAAGGAGCAAGGAAGCTAAGGAAGGAGATGGGTCGTTTATACCCCTAGAGACCTTATTTGGATCCATTTTAGTAAGGAATGCTTTCCTGACAGGAGGACGAACAAACTATCTCTTAGAGCGGATGTACCTTACAAGATCCTTAGGCATATTAACAACAACGCTTATGAAGTTAAGTTGCCTAAGGGGTACAGTGTGTCGACTACATTCAACGTTGCCGACTTGTCTCCCTATGTGCCAAATGACGATGAAAATCATGATTTGGAGGCCAATCTCCAACAACTTCGAGGAGCTAATGGATTACTGACCACTGATCCACTCATTTGTGCATGCCTTAAAGACCTGCAATCCTTTACTCGAAAATTTCTCTCTCACTAACCTACCAATAATAAGAAACGATACATAGAAAGTGGATGGCTAAATTCCTTGAGAACTTAAGGTTGTTATATTAAGCTCTATTCTCTCTTTTGTGTCAATACTAACTATTCCCTAGCCGAGAGTTCTATGCCCAGTGATCTGACCCTTAACTGCTGAGGGTTCTTGCCGACTAACGAGAACTAGCCTCCTATTGGCTGAGTACTCCTCTATCACCCTCTTATTAGCTCCAACTTTCACGACATTTCTTCTCATTTTGGCCTTTTTGTTGTCGTAATATCTTAATTCCTCTTATTTATTGTGATCAAAGAATTTTTATACAAAACTAATATTACGCTGCCACCCGTTCATTTTATTTGATACTATACCGTTTTTCCTTTTTTGTCGTTTGTCTTTTTTACCCTTTTTTGTATGTATATAGAATCCCCTTTTTATGTATATTTTTTTTTTTTGTAATTTTTTTATATGTATTGTTGTTATTTATTATAAATAGTCATTTCTCCTTATAAGCTGGAATCATTTTACCTTACGATAAACATTGAATACATTGTTTTTGTGAGACAATTCTCTTCAAATTCATTTCTTACATTCTTATCTAATCTTATCGAATAACTCAAAATTAGTAGCGAATGAACCTTAACATTAATTTATATATCATATTAAATAAAGTATCAAGTCGTGTTATGTTTATAGGTAGATCATATTCTCCAAACAGCTTCATGTCAGCTACTCTAGTTAGTTCGTTGACTTATATACTCAAAATTTCTTCAATATTTTGAAAGACTCATTGGTTCTAATCTACTAAGATAAGTTCTAATAATAACTGAATTCCTAAACACATCATTTTCCACTTCCTCTTAAGTTATTTTTTATCTAACCCATTTGAATGTAAACTAATGGCAAATGAGCTCCAACTATATATATACATCATATTCAGTGTCTCAAGCTCGTGTAAGACATCGATACGTTATATTCATCATTAATACATGAAAACCCTCACCTAAACTTGACAACCATTTATTTTTTAAGCCATTTCGTGGTCCGAACCCATCTTTTGGTTATGTATGATATTGGATGTGTATGTTTATCTACAGAATCCGTATCAAAAGCACTCTTTCTTTTTTTGTCAGCCACTTGCAAGATGCTCTCGGTGTATTGCCACTCACAAACATGCATACCTAAACACACATATAAATACCGACCAAAAAAAAGAGAGAAAAGGACCAATCGATTGAAAGGGAAGGAATACTTACATAATATGCACCCAAGATAAATCTGGTTGCAATGAATATTTTACCATCTAAATTTATATTTATTGAAAGAGAAAATACAGAAAATGCAAGTGAGCTCTTCTTGTGTACTACCGGTACACCCACTAACACTAAAATTTATGCAATTTAAAGCCCACTGGAGATGGAGAACCTTTGCTATGGCTATCCGGACATTCTTGTAACTTGCAGAGATTGTCCTCTGACATGTAGAACCGGCTGCTTACATCCGGGATCAAACAGAGAACATAGGCTAATAGCACTCGGCAATCGCGCCGTCCGCTACTGGAAAAGTCTGATTCAGGCAAGTAGAGGCTTGGCAAGGCCGACTTAGTCCAAATACTGTAAATTGAACAAGCTATAACGGTACATGACTACTGGTGGTGATTACAGGATATGATACAATCTTACCCACCAATCACACTAGATACTCAGGGCAAAATCGCATCATACACATGGGAGCTGGCTACAACAACACCACTATACATGTTGTACCTGGGTTGACCTAGGCTCTTCTCATCACCACTGTCCATGGACACTCCTCTCTGTTGGTGAGCCAGGAACAAAGGGAACAAAACCCCGGCCTCCAAAGACTGGCCGCATGAAGGCATCATCGAACTTACGCCAATAGTGATGAACAGTGTGCGTTGGGGTTGTCAAGAGTGCCCGCAGGCTGCTTGGCCGAGGTACATCGGGACCACCAATGTCTCCCTCTGAGTATTGCCCATTCCCAAGCAGTGGAATGGTAAATGATGACTTTGGTGAAGACGAGTCTGACAATACTGAGCTCGTGTGTTTTGGATAAGGCAGCAATAATCTTATGAGTGGTTTGGTCAATAATCCAAATACCTGAAGTGAATGTGGGAAGATCATAAGAAACTCATAAGGAAAAAAAAAAAAGAAACAAAAAGAAAAAAGGAAAAATGAAAACATAAACCGATGTTGTCTCCCCTCACTAGCCAGTTATTCAACACAGGGAAGTTACGGAGAAACAGTTAATCTTACCACTGTGCTGAAGAGAACAACAGTAATGGTGCTTGTGATCATTATCGCATTTGCATGCAGACGAGTGTGGCCTTTACTAGTGAACTGCAAAAGTCAAGAAAAGGGGAACGTGAAATTTAATCAGCACTAATCAGTAATCAATGAAGTGATAATCGATGAACCCCATGGCGCAGAAAAAATAAAAGGTTACGAGCATGCAAAGTGCTACATATTCAACCATATATTCACATACCTTGTTATAAGCAAGTGCCATAGATACAGCACCTCTCATGAGTCCAGCCCACCAAATGATTACCTAATAAATAAATATGTTAATACATTAATAAAAGATACATCACTGGAAAATGGCAATAATTCAAGTATTTGTCATACTTGCTGTCTAAAGTTGATTTTCTCATTCGGAGCTTTCTTTCCCAAATTAGAAAGGAAAGATAGGGGAAAAACAAAAGCTGCTCTGCCAAGCAAAACCAATCCTAACAGTACCGAACTCACTGCGATTGATGTTCCAGGACTGCAATTAAATAAACGAGCAACATAAAGACCGATCGCCATTTAACTTGACAAAAATGATGATACAGCTCTATTAGGAACTGAACATACCTATCACTTACTGATCTCCATTTTTCAATGTCCAGAGCACCCATACCAACATAAAGGAAGATGAAAATTTCAGCTACAAACGATAAGGTAGCGAAAGCATGCCTGGTGTGATTAGAGAAAAGTCCAATTAGATTTTTTTATTTTTTCATTTAACAAGTCCAATAAATTCAGGTTTGTGAAATTCCAAATAACACGTCATACTTGGTAGTGACTCTTGAACTTTCTGTCACGTTGTGCCAGGTGTAATGGGACATTACAATCCCACAAAAGAACACTGTGAGGATGCCACTCAAGTAGAATAGCTACACGACAACAAAATCAATATGCAATTTAGCTCAAAAAGTTGCCACATCAAGGAGATCCATGATAGTTATGACAAGGAAGCTATTGATAGGTCCAAAGCGGTAGATAGCTTACTTCTGCTAGCATATAAGATAGATATGCCATTAGTATCATAAGAGCAACTTCACGGTCAGTAGAGTGCCTGCATATTTTCACAGAAAACAATGGATTTCAGTTTATATGTTAAACACACGTAAAGGTCATACCTACATCTTGAGCCTGGTGATGATTAAACTATTATCCTATGAGACAACAGATCACTACTACTTTGAAGTGAATGCCCGGTCCCGAAATAAGATGATGTCTAGTAATAGATCAAATAAAATGTTCAATTATGTCACAAATGTGTAAGTTAAAGAGTTCCATATTCAAATTTTACCTGCCAAAATACAGCTTTTTGATCACGTATGCGCTGAGTAAACCAGTCTACAAAACAAGAATGGGGAAAAAGAAATTTGCAGCACATGTTAAAATGCTAGGTACTATCGACATATTCAGGCATGAGTGAAAGAAAAATAGATGCAGTAAGTCAGTCTCACCAATACTCCCAGGAAAGTGCTTGCAAGGAATAAATAAAAGAAGTTTCCAGCAAATTGTAGAGCAACCTCATGATTGATATGATCCAAATCAAAGCTCTGTATTGCATTGAAAAGCACAACAGATGTTGCATCATTTACAACACCTTCTCCAAACACCAAGCTGTAGAGCAAAGGTGTCTCATCTTGATTAAGAACCTGCATCAATGGATCATAGCGGTTCATATCTTTGTGCAAGAATTATTATATACCAAATTACCAATAGAGAAAATCAAGAAGTGCAGCTACCTGCAGCGTGCAGACAGAGTCGGTTGCAGCAAATATCGCACCAATTGCTAAATTTGCAAACAAAGAAGAAAAGATTTTAGTGCCCAAACTTTAATAGCTCAAAAAAATAATGTGAAATAGAAAGGGAAGCCAATTAGCACCTAGATAATCTCCTACATCCATTGTACCAATATCCACTCTGTCGAAAAACTTTGTGATACCTGAGAGAACAAGTTTCTATTGTCAGGAACAGATAGCAGTACAAATTGGGTAATGTGCAATGTGTGAGGGCCCCCAAAGAACTGGATAGGAGAAAATAGTAGAACCAATTCTATTAACCTCTTCTCCGCATTAATCATTGAACTACAATTAGCACCTAATAGTTGGTTAGGTTTGTCATTTCCAAATATCAATACCAGCAACGGGACAGAAAATTTTAAAACAAACATATCTCCCCAGCAGCACCAGTTCTTTAAGCATCACAAAGATAGATGACAATATGCTGAGTGAATATAGCTTTAGATCCTTCCAAGTACCTAGTGTTATGATGCTGCACGATATTAATGTACCAACAGCACCAAATAGCATGATTGTGATGAAGTTTCGAAAGAACTGTTTCTTTTTCACCTGAAACCTGAAAAAGGATAGAAAAGCATGAAGAGGCTTCAGAAGAGTACATGAACCAAACAACACAAGAAATACATCCTTTCTTCATTAGGGGTTTTCGCCTTCATCAATGATGGTGTTAACTATCTTCTTTTATCTTGCAGCTGTTAGATGAAGTCAGTACTGGCCTTAACTACAGTATTTTAATCAACTTAAAACTGAATTAGACAATCACACTAGGCAACTCATGACTGTTGAAAAGACAATATTTTGCCATTCTTAATAAAAAGAAGTCTAAAAGATATGTGCTTAAGTTATCGAATCTGGAGATCACTAACTCACAAGCTACTGGAGATGTTTAAGAGCTTCTTAGTCCATTTTTTCCCTCAAGAAATACAATTACTGCAGTACACAGCTACTTTTCCTAACAAGGCTGCTTAGAAAGAACTGCATGAACATTCTATATTTTGAAAAGGCAATGAAGTCCACAGGATAATATACCCGGCATTGAAGATAATAGGTGGCAGGAGATAAATGAAGAATAGATCTTCACTGAAAACCAAAAGATGAGAGCTTTTCATTCCAGTAGTAAGCAAAATAACTACACCAGTTGCAAGCCCCTGCAAACAGAGAAGCTAAGTCAAAGAAGTCCTTTACCTAAACACAAGGTCACAAGTCACAACAATAGAGAATGTAAGAAAAAAGATGATTTTGCAATGTCATGTGCAAACATATATCATGCAGAAAGAGGACATCAAGATCCATAACTCAGCTCTAAGCTACTGCATTTTGTGTTTTACCTTTTATTGTCATCTAGCAATACTTTTCATATGCATTGGCATATACAAATAAATTTCAATGTTACCATCTGTGCACACTAATCACATACTGTCACGTATGAATAAAAAAGCATAACATGAGAGCTACATCAAAATAAATCATTGTGGCAGCATCTGATTGGTGCAGCTCAGACGGCAACGGTGAATGAGGACAAGAAGTATCACCCCTTGCAATCTAAGTTGAAACTTTGTGTGTGCGTAGATTCTTTCAACTAATAATTAAATGGCCTCGAGTAACTCACAATCCCAAGAGCAGTGATAGACTCGTTCATCCATCGGCTTTCTTCTAGTAAGTGACCAATAACGATACATCCACAAAGGAGTGCAACAAACAGGTTTATCGACACCACGGAGGCATGATCAGATGTGTTTAGTGTTTGTGACCGTGATACAACAGCACTCAACAAGTCTGCCATTGTATCAAGAAATTCATTAACAATAAATCTCCTCTCCCCAAATCACAAGACGACCAAGAGCAACAGCGGCCAAATATCAGCTACGATCAACTACAATTATTCCGGACAATGTGTTTAACAACGAAAACCCCCTCCAGTTCCACGAAATCTGTGTATCCAAACTGCCCCCTTTTTCTTGAGTCTCCGGAATTCACAAACTACACGAACTCTGCATGAAATCAACAAGGACAGCCATAATTATATAATATCTTACTCAATCGTAAAAAAGAAGTAATAATAGTTAATCTATTCAGAATTGTAGACCCAAACAACACCGCAAACATAAAATGATTTTATAACCATAAATAATAAGAAAACTTTCAATTTCAAAGGCATTCATTACGAATTTTTACATGAAGTGTAATCAATGGGCGCCTCCAAGCACTTATTAACAAATTCCAACATGAAATTAATAGAAAGAGACAACCTTTGCTAAGAGAACAATAATATTATTTACTCGGCTTCTTGAATTTACTAAATAAAAAAAGCTAAATTTGAATTAAAGAAAAGAAGAAGTTAAATTTGGCTATAGCTAGCAATTCAAGCACCCACTTTTATTTTATTTTATTTTTTAAAGAAGAAATAAAGCCCATCTACATTAAAAATTCAATGTTTTCTGTGCATTTCGTAATTTCTCATCAATCACATGAATAAAGGGCTAAACTTTGAAATCAAAATTCAAGCAAACAGTGAAATTCAGCTAAAACTCAAGCATGCACGTGTATATACATTTAAAAATGTAATTAAATTGCAGGGAAGGGATGTGCAGATACCAGGAAATGAACAAAAGCTTATCAACAATTTAGAGAGAGAGAGAGAGATTATGGGATAAAACGCCGAAGAAACTGAATTTCTAGATTATGTCTGTATGGAGTTTGTTTTCTTGGTAATGTTGTTAGAAGAGAAGAAAAGGAAAAGAGACGGCTAGCGAGAGAGGGAGAGAGAAAGAAAGGGAAAGATCTAGAAGGGCGTGTTGTGCGGGATGAACAGTGAGACAAGAGGGCATATATACACATTTTCATGCCGTGGGCGTGGTCTCTACCTATAAACATGACATGGGAGGAGAGAGAGAGAGAGAGAGAGAGCAGGAAAAATGCAAATGAAAGAAAAAGATTAGGTTCGTGTCGTTTGATGACTGCTCGTGACTTATTCACATGTTGCGGTTTTCACCCAACACTCTTAATTAAAGGTCCGGGTGGTTTCGCAAGATTGGTTAACGAGATTAAACAAAAGCTTGTCAATTTCTAATATTCGTGAAAACTTTTAGAAATTGAGAATTTTAATAAAAATATCCAAATTGATGGTCTAAAAAAATAATATTTTACTTAATAGTCATGCTAATTGAAACGTATATTATGACCATTAGTCATTAGGTTATGTATTATAAATCAATTCAAAATTTATACATTATGCTAATTTATGAATATTAAATAAGTTGTTATAATGATATCAATTCTTTGTTGATAGATAATGGCTTCATTATTCACATACAAGATGCTAATGCATATTATGTTGTTATATCAGGTATCATATTATGCATGGAAGTTTTCTTATTTAATTCTTGAATGAATCGAACTTAACTAAAGTTTTTTTCTTAAAAAATTTCCTGATCGGAAGAATTTCATCATTTAGTAAAAGCTTGCTCTTAAATTCCATCTTTTGATTAGTGTCGTTTCCTCACTTTCTTATCATCGCCTAAATTTGGCAAGTTCTTTTTCCCTTATGGTCTTTTGTAATTTAACTATTTTGTGGTTGAATGGCTAATTATAGAATTTTTCAGCAATATGACTTTGTTGGAATATTTGTTCAATATTCTAAGTTCAAACACATGCTAACTAAACAGATTTGTTACTTAGTTTATATTTGATACTTCTTTTTGTTTTTATGAGAGACGAATTTCATTTAATAAAATTAAATTAGGGCTTTCTATGGTATTGTCATATTACTGTAATATCATAGTAAATTATATTCTATTTCAGTAAATCATGCCGTAAATGATAAAATGAAAACCGTCAATAATTTCATTTTTACTGAATTTTAGTAAATTACACCCATCGACAATAAAAATAAAACTGTCAATTGCTTTCATTTTACTGTTTATAATATAATTTACTGAAATTAAGTATTATTTATTATGATGTTACAATAATATAATATTATTATAGAAATTCCCAAAGAAATTACATTAGTCACACTAATTGATACAAATGAACTGAAATATATGAAGAATTAAGGGTACGAAAACTTAACTAAATAAACAAGTATATTTTTTCAAGTATTAAAGTGTCCCAGATAAAGAATGTTAAATTATCTCATAAGAGAATAAAACCCACCCAATAAGTGAGAGCAACAAATCCCATAATAGGGATAACACAATCCTGTATAGAGGATGATAAAAAGAAAAAGAAAATGAACAAATAGCTGCTTATTCTAAGAACTATTGCCAATCTAATATCTGTTAGATTACCAATACCTTCAAACGAATTAGAATTGTAGAAGTGGTTTTATGATAGATAGTATTGTAATATTGATGGACCGAAGATGATTGGAATGGTAAAAGAAAAAAACCAAAATTAAGGTTAGTAGCAATGGATTTGCAGATATTCCGATCAGCAATCGTAAATTTGCAAATTAATCATATTGAATAAAAGAAAAAAAATTTTAAAAAAAGGGCAACGTGGTTATCCCTTTAGATGCTAGAATTTGTCAAGGGAAAAAACAAACGACTTCCATTTATCTAAATTAAATATAACAAATTGAATATCGAATCAAGCTTATTCTATATGATTTATTCTTCAAATTTTTTTCTCTGTTTAGTTTGATCCTTTTTTAATTACTTAAATTAAAAAAAAAAAATACTCTACCACAACAAGTATATATACAAGAAAAAAAAAAAACCAAATAATTTATTGATATAAATGATAACTTTTCAAGTACATGGCAATTATGTTTGTATTTTGCCTCTCCGATGTTGATATTGAGATAAAAATTATAAAATTTGATTGTAAGTTTACCCACGATCACGGCCCACAGGTGACAAGAGAACCAAATTTTGATTTGATGGTATTGTCTTTATCACGTGAAGTGTTTTTCAACAAATTATATTTATTGATCGACACTTGGCTACATTTGATTTTAGATAAAGACGCTTCCGTACATATTAGGGGATGCATCGGGCAGTTCCAACTGGGCTCTAGATCGATGGAGTTCTCATGAGCAATAACTCTTTTTTCATTTTTCCTTCCTCTATCTTTTAAGAACGGAGAATCATAATTAATAAGCAAATTTTATTTTCTTTTGCCTTTAATATGTAAAACATAAACTGCCTTAGTATGGAAAAAAAACTTCATTAATATTAATACGTAGTGCATGTTTGATTAGTCATGAAAAAGTATTAATATTGATTAAACACATATTAATAATAATGAATCATATTTTTACTGTTAAATTTTATTAGTATTAATCTATCATATTCAGTAAAATATAAAATGTCTTACTACCTATGTTAATTTTTTTTATTTGTATTGTTGTTTCTATCTTAATCTGATTTTGTTTTATATAATCCTAATTTGTATATTACTTTTTGTCTTGCTTATATCTTTTTACATTTCAATGGTGTATTTGAATTGTCTTCTATGTATATTATTTTGTCTTATTCCTCTTATATGTGTCTTTTTTTCTGCCTTCTCTTGGTAAATTCTTAAGATTGAAAAAGAGATGAATTTAGGAAATGATACGAATGAATAATAAGAAGAAAAACTCTATTCGATTTTAAAAAGAACAAAAAAAATATTTCCAAAAAGAGAAAAGAGAGAAAGGGCAGTCAATTTCACTTTCCTTATGCCTTCATATATCCAACGTTGGGATATATGATGGTTTGAATGACAGATATATTTAAAAAGGTCCAGAAATCATCAGGGGATGTGGTTAGTACTAAGCATTCTTAAAATGATTCTCCTCGAATGTAATTATCTTAACAAACCTTGTTTCAATTTACCAATCGGACATTCTTTAAATCCTTGACATATGTTTATTAATCCAATAGAAATGATGCAAAGACCGATGATATGTTACGAAAATGAAGCCGAATTAATATAATATTCATGTCAGCCTTTGCCTAGTTTGCACCTCTTTTCTTTTCTTCTTTTTTTTTTTTTTCCCTTTTTATGTGTTAAGCTTTGATGTATTAATATATTATGTGAATGTATTAACAATGTACCAATATCAAAAAAATTTTAATACATAAAAATATAAATTTATTATCATTAATATGTATTTAAATTTCAAAGAACGATGAAACTATTTAAATGATTATATGAGTTGATACCATAAAATATTTAGTAATCAAATCACAAGTTGAATCAGTCCGATCATAAAACATAATAAAATCATAAAATTTTCCTCAAATATCATTCATATTTATTTATTATTTATTAAAACATGGTAATAAATCTTCTCAGATCCTGGTTGTCACCAATCTTCTATTTTTGTCGCAATATGGATTTAATGGAATCTGACTTATATCTTTTCTCGTAAAAGCATTTGGTCTTGAATTACGAATAGTTGACTTAAAGGAACACAAATATAATGACATTTACTCTAGACATAGCTAACTTGTTAGAGCTTTTTGGCATTGAGAAAATATAGACTTGGGATTGATTAATTTACCAATCCAAAATAGAATTTCAATCCTTTAAGAATTCGTTATATTTAGTAATAAAAATAAATCAGGAAGCTGATTTGATAAGGAATCTTAATCCATTTCTTACTGTATTATTAGGAATTCAATTTTTAAAATGCATCTTACATTTTAAGGCTTTTAAAGATTTGGATTATTATTATCATAAAAGTAAGGGGAGAAATAAGTAAATAGACAAAAAGAAAGAAATCGTACTTTGATAATATATAACTAATGGGATCATGCACCTTTAATGTGAAATACTTAAAAATATAAAATATAATTAAGATGATAAGAGATAATTATAGTTTTAACATATTGAGAAATGAAAGTTTTGAGTAAGTAGGATAATAAAATAATGTTGTGAAGTAAAACTCAAATTGGCTTTTTAACTATAAAAGTATATACTTAAAGATAGGATGATAGAAAACTGCCAATCTTAAAACGTAAATGAATAAAAGAGATTTTAAAGAGATGTAGAGTCCAAAAGGAGATATTTTTGCTATATATGTATATATAATATAGTTAATAAGTGAATAAATATCTATAAAAACTCTACTCAACAGCATTTTTCTCTATTTTGTTAATGAGTTCCTTCAAAAAGTTTCCTAATATTTTTTAAAAATTTTATGCTCGCTTTTTTTCATCTTAAGTGTTGGAAATATGTATAGATAAATCTAAAACAAGTTGAATGTAGATATAAGATTTATAGCATGTAAATCATGATATATCTAGAAAGTAAGAGTAAAGTTTATATACTTAAATTAGGGATAGATCCCTTTTTTAGTAATGCCTTTTAAATAGAATTATGAAGAGTGTGAGAGAAAACTACTCTCATTCTGATAAGAAATTAGGTTAAGTTAAAACTAGTTAATGAAGGAACATTTTTTATATTCTCATTAGATGAAAGCAAGGCTCCCTTCCTTAGGTAATAAAGTGAACAACCTTAATCATCACGTCACGGGCTAGTCACATTAAAAACTTAATTATAATGTCCATATTAGTCAAGTACTCCAATTAAATAATAATTGTATAATTAATTTATTAATAATTTAAAAGGATACATTTTAAATAATTAATTAATTCTAATCCACATAATCAAATAATTTAACATTCTCCCATATCCAACTTCTCAAATTTGAACAATGGAGGTTGAAACCCAGGGTAATCAAAAGATGAAACCAGTGACGAGTATAAAGGAGTCGAAAACGTCTAGCAATCAATTAGTAAAATCATCCAAGAGCATCGGATACGGATGGATCTAATAGCAGCTAGGAATTCTAAACTAATAGGATGTCATTTAGGGATTCTGTTCTTACAAATATTCCTGGAGCATATGCGAAGCACTGTTTCGAAAATGTACAAATGTAGGGTGCGATGGATCATCAGGGTAATGAAAATGTGATTAAAGAAGAGAAGGAACTAAATGACTATGCAGAATCAAGAGTTTGTCATGTACCATTTTTTTTTTTTTTTTTTGAAAATGGAAAAAGAGAGCATTTCCGCACCTTGGCAACTTACTTTCATTGCAAAGCTTATCAAACCTAGGATTTAAAATCTTATCGGATCGGTTAAAATAACTTTGGAGATCCATAGGGAACCTAAAAATCATAAATGTTGGTATGGGGATTTACTTGCTGACCCTAGATAATAATCTAGATTTTCAGTGAATAATTCAAAATGATGAATGGTTTATCAATGGATATTATTTAGCGCTCAAAATATGGGAGTCAGATTTTCGGACATATCAAACTTCATTTAATTCAGATATGCAAATCCTATAGATCAAGGGGAATCATCTTTAAGGAGGTTGGTGGTGGAACTCTAGAGCATCGTCTTAACTGAGACACGATGGAAGCGTGAAAGAATTCTAGAGATAATTCTCAGACCAATCATACAAAGGGGGCGGCTTCACTTTCAAGAGGACAGTATCATTCGTATTGCAATGGATTTCATTTTGGTAGTAAAGATGCCAATGTTCAAGCCGGACATTCTGGGAAGAGACATCCTAAATGCTTTAGAGTGGTCGTACAAGATGGCTACTGAGAAGGTGATGCTGAACCAACATCTTCCAATAGACATCTAGAGAGTTCCCCTTCATACTCTCGATGATAAAAGAAACCGAGTCCTTAATGCTAATAATTGTATGGGAAATGCAAATGGTTGTTCTCCATATGTCATTCAGGTCAACTTTTTGGAGGATAACCATTGATCACTTCGTACACCAATACACGAACCGTATCTCTGCATATTCAGTAACGAATGACTATATGGATACTTTATCTTCTGTTATGAGGAGACAACTATCTAAGGTGTTGGCAGTTACATCCTAAAATTACAAAGTCATAATAGTCACGTGTTCAATTAAAATTTATGCTAGAATTTACATAAAAAACTAAAAATTTTAAGTCATATATATACATAATTATACTCATATTGTTTTGTACTCCTAAGAAATTATAAAACCAATACATAAACCTAATAGTACTAACAAAACACTATAGGGCTTGATCATACAGCTAGTTGATTCTCACTTTCTCACAGCGCTTCAAAAAGAAACTAATCTTAAGATACAAGCAACCAACAACTCAGTAAGTTATAATAGAAACTTAAGAATGCATAACACACACTAATAAGGTTTTCAAGTAATTAATTATATGCAATACAACATATAAATGCCATCACACAACGTGGTCCAATCTATTATGAAATCAGAATAATTTCACCCGTCCTGATTCGAGTTGAGGAGTTTTCATGTTTATGCTATAGATCATAACCAAACTTAGGTTTATGCAATGGAAACACCGCTCCCTCCATGGCTATCCTTTGAACCATTACCTTTATTCTTACTGCGATCTCCTCTTCTATAACTTAGTTAGGCTAATGATGAAGAAAATACTATTATACTATTTAGTGTATCTTTTTGAAAGGTGTCGGTGTTTAGTTAAAAAATCCTAATAACCCCCTAAAGGATTGCAATACATGTCTAATTAAGGTATTTAGGTCTATTATAATTAAGTTTGGTTTAGAGTGATCAAACAATTTCATATCACTTAATTCACAACAATCACCATAACATAATACAAATTTTCAATACGAAGTTAGAGACACACAAGCACATATACATATAATTATCTACAAGCACAATTACATACAATCCCAAGCTTTTAAGTACTTTAAAATATAATAAAGTATTGAACCCAACTTATCCAAAGTTCTCAATTAACTCACCCAACTCGTTACAAGTCACTTTTTTAATATTTATATCCTTATGCATGATTTGACTCAATTTTTCACATATATATATATATATATTATTTATTACCGATTCATTCTAAGTTAGTTTTGAAATCAGTTTCGATTTAGGTTTTAATTCAATTTCAACTACACGTATTATACGTAAATCCTAAAAATGCATTCCATACCAAATGTGAAATTAATTACATTATATTCAGATATCCTAGATATCACATTTGGCCTTTAACCAATATTCTAATCTGTACGATATATCTTAATCCTGATTTAGCTACTTAATTTACTCTCGATGTAATAAAAAATTATATTTTTCATATAATTCACTAAAATTTAGGTTCATTTTAGATCTATTGTGTTTTATTATTATTACTATATTATCAATTTTTAACCTAATATTTTCTATTTATTATATTTTCAATTCCTCATATTATTAATTTACATATATTTACTATATAATATACATAATAATTACATCTAACAATCTAAATGCTATAATTACCATACCACATCAAAACTTAATATTCTAAAACACCTAATTACACATTAAATCAATAATTATCCATTTAATTACCTAATTAGCCCAAAATCACATATTATATATATATATATATATATCATTTTAAAGCCTAAAAATTTTGAAAATTAAATAATGAAAAATCTTTTCAAGATTATAGCACTGTTCTACATCCTCTAATAATCTACACAATAATTTTGACTTTTAAACTATACACCTAAGGTCATTTATTTCAAAATCGAACAAACTTGAGTTTGTGAGATATCTTAAACACAGTATATTTTCAGGCATAATTTCATCTAACTAAAATTTTTCCTCAAATCTACATACTTAAAAACCTCATAATACTAAATTTCATAATTTTCTAAACATATTTACTATTTTTGCAAAATTAAGCAAAATTAAGTTAGAATATGACTCACCCAACCGATAGACTTCTGGCCACCAATAATGGTCTTAGGGGTGTCGACAACCTTGGGTGACGAGGATAGGGTGTGGCGGTGGTAGTGGCAGTGGTGGTGGCGGTGGCGGTGGCAATTCAATTCCAGGTGGCCGTGAGTCGTAGATTTGCTCTATAAGTGTTAATTATATAGTTTTTTTTTCTATTTTTTTGTAAAAAATCCTAATCCTCTCTTTCTAAGTTCTCTCAATTTTTTTTTAGACTCCAAACAGATCAAAATGAGTTCCAGATGGGTTTGGGGTATTTATAAAGTTGTCTTTGATTTTTTTTCTTTCAATTTTGATTGACATTTTGTTTTATTCCCTTCTATATTCACTTTCTATTTACCTTATTCTAATTAGTTAAATTTTTTCTTTCTAATCTCAACATGCCACGAGTTGAATCTAGACAATTCGTTGCTTTTTTTTTAATTTTTTTCTCGATTTTTTAAATAATTTTTTTAATTGTTTAGCAACATTTAAGTATATTTCAAGCATTTTAAGTAATTTCATATATTTTTACCTACATATAAATACGCATGGAATATAAGTAAATACTTCTAAATATTATTTATGTTATTCTATGATTTTTAGTATACATATAATTTATTTTTAATGACTTGTTAGGTATTGGAAATCATTTTTACGTATTTCCGATAAATAACAGATAATATGCTTTATAATTTAATATTATAATATTCTATTATTTTATTACTTATTTTTCTAAATTCAAATTTATAGAGTCACTTTTATTAATACTTCTAGTTTCTTCATATAATTTAGACTCAATCAGATATCTTATCCAATCGTCCGAAATTTTACGTATTGAATTCGAACTTCCAATTGTAGGGCTTACACTAGCTTAGAATACATGTAAAGCCAATGTTAAGTGTCAAAAAGGGTAATCAAGAACTTGATATAGAAGTATGATTCACAAGTAGTTGTCATATCGGAAACAAAGATAAGCAAAGATGCTTCTATCGTTTTGAAGGAGTACTTAGGCTTTAATAGATTTTTGTGCTTAGATGTTTAGGGATTCAGTGGAGGGATCCTAATTCTATAGAATGTGGAGGAAGTGGCTATTCATCCATGCATGTTTCTTGTTAACATATTCTAATGTAAATATAAGATTCTCAAACGGTACGAGGTATTTGTTGGCCATATATGCTAGTCCTAATTGGCTAACATGTTGGTTGCTTTAGGAAGAATTGTGCTCTTTTTCTAATATTATAAATGGTCCATGGCTCCTTTTAAGGGATTTTAATGAAATTTTATCTAGGAATGAAAAATAGGGAATAGTTAAGTTAAACTAGTTAAGAGTCATGGCTTACTAATTATGTATGAATGTGTATAGAATGGCAAACCTGGGCTTTGTAGGTCCTCATTTCACTTAGCCTAAAATGTCCAAAAATTTGTGTGACTTAATATAATTAGACTTAACCAAGCTTGAGGGAATTATGAGTGGAGGAAGGTATTCTTAGAGACAAAAATTTTCTACTTATCTTTACACTAGTTTGATCATCTACCCACTCTTCTAAATACTCCACAAAGCTTTAGGGCTAGGCTAAAACCCTTAAGCTCATTTCGTTTTCAGCTTATGTAATTGAATCACTCATCGTTTATGGATCTTGTTGCTTCTCACCACATCTAGCCCCATCTTAGTATGGTTTCTAACATATCGAAATTTGTTGACACTCTTAAATCTTAGAATAAAGAGGCATTCGATCTGATCTTTGTCAAAATGAAAAAGATTATTGAGCGATCATAGAGCTTTCTATCTAAATTGTTTAATAATCTAAATCAACATTTTCTTGAAAGAAAGAAACAGCTACAAGAGGAATTGAGGATGATTACGAAGGAAGAAGAGTGTTTATGGTTAGCTAAGGCTCATGTAAATTGGAAGTTCAGGGAGAGCAAAACACCAAATTATTCCATGTTAGTGTTTGGCCAAAATATAATAAAGTAGAATTTTTTACTTGATGGGTAATTTGATTTATGATGAAGGTAGGATTAAAGTTAAATGTTTTTTAACAAACCGAATTAAATAAAGAGTGGTTGATTAGTGAAATAAAACATGGGCTCCGGTGCAATAGAAACAACAATCCCTTAGAGTGGATGAATGTCGCCAAAGGGGGGCGGCGACAACGATGGTTACGAGGTGTGATGTAATTAAGGAAATCCTTACCAATGGCTAAATGCTAGAGGAAATTAATAACACACTTATTGTATTAATTCCCAAAGTGATAGGTGTAAGTAAAGTTAAAGATTTCCCATTAGCTTATGCACTATCCTATATAAGGCAGTATGTGCTTAATTAATAGATAGTAGCCTTTCTTAAATGATTTAATTAGCTCGAAACAAGCAAGCTTTATTCTAAGTACATTAACTAGTGACAATGTCATTGTTTTTCAAGAAATTATCCATCTCTTAAGTAAGAGGAAAGGGAAGAGGAATGAAATGCTACTAAAACTTGATCTTAAGAAAGCTTATGATAGAATGGGATGGGATTTTATCCATTATGCTTTGAAAAGCTTCAATTTTCTTGAAAGGTAGTTGAAATTGATCAATTCTTATATAAGTACAGCTAATTATAACATTATTATCAACAGTATTATGACTGAAGATTTCATCTTAAGTAGAGGCTTGAGATAAGGAGACCCTTTATCCCTGTATCTTTTCATTCTTACTATAGAACTCTTTAGCCGTGAGATCTATTTGAAAGTAGATGATGGCAGCTGGAAGCTATGAAAAGTAAGGGAGGCAACCTTTGCTTTATCCCATTTGTTTTTTTTTTTTCTTTTTTTTTTTACATATGATCTCCTATTAATAGGGAAGGAATCAATAGAGAACGTGTAGCAAATTAAAGAAACTATGGAGTCCTTTTGTAAACTCTAGGGCTAAAGGGTGAATTATGAGAAATGGAGCATCGTTTTCTCACGACATATGGAGGCATCTATGAAGCATGGCATTGCAAATTTATTTAAGATTCGTATGAATGCCAATTTAGTTAAGTACCTAGGCATTCCAGTTAAAGTAGAAGGAAAGTTGAAAAATGAAGATCTAAACTTCATTCTTGACAAGCTGTAAGTAAGACTTTCATGTTGAAAGTCAAAATTATTGAGCATAGCAGGGAGGAAGTTACTAGTTTCATCATCCTTGGAGAGTATGGTCAATTACTATACTCAAATTATACCCTTCCCGAAGAAATTTATTAAGAGGGTGGAATAGATTCATAGAGATTTTCTCTATGGATCAATGTAGAAATCGAGGAAAATTCACTAGGTAAATTAGTTGAAAGTAAAGTGGCCGAAAGAGAAAGGAGGCTTGGGATTGTTCGATATTTGGAGAACAAATTTGCAAATTTTGTCAAGTTAGCATAGAGTGTCAAGAAGAAAAAGCTTATGTAGGAAGAACTCCTCAAGAAAAAGTATAAACTTGAGAATGCAAGTTCGGCAGGGATCTTAGTTTTATCGCAACTTTTCTAAGGCGGTTGCTTAGTTAGATGAAAAGATTTAAGTGAGGATTCGAAATGGAAGATTGGCTAAATTTTAGATGGATAACCAGAATGGGAAAGATAGAGTGGGAACTTGGTTATATGGGCTTCTTAATAAAAAAGACCTTGACTTGTCCATTTACCAAGTTTGGGATAATGAAACAGGTTAGAAGGAAGACATCTTGGGATAACCTTTAGATGAGGAAGTGCTTAGTAGATTAGGAGTAATCTTCTTGGATACTTCAGAAGAGGCGACGAACTATTACAAATGGCCTTTCGAAATGGATGGGGAACTGCTCTCTATGTAGTAATGAGGAAGAAACCATTTTGCATATTTTTGCAAACTACCAATAGAGTAGGAATCTCTATAAGCCCTATAATTGTAGAATCAGACTTAATACATAAAGTCTAGGGCAATCGGTTAAAGAATCCGATTGAGTCTAAATTATAAAATAAAGTTAGAAATATTAGTAAAAGTGATCTGTAAATTTGAATTTATAAAAATAAGTAATAAATAATACAATATTATAAGATCAATTTTAGGTATATTACTCGTTATTTATCAAAAATACATAAAATGAGTTTCAATAGCTAATGAATCGCTAAAGATAAATTATATATATATTAAAAATCATATAATAACATAAATAATATTTATGAGTGTTTACTTTTACTCTATATGTATTTACGCGTAGGTAAAAAAACACGAAATTACCAAAAAAGACTAAAAAATGCTAAAAAATTAAATTAAATTATAAAAAAATCAAGGAAAAATAAGAAGAAAAAAAATCAAAGAAGCGAGGAATGATCCAGATTTGGGTTGTAGCAAGTTAGGGAACAGGGAAAAAATTGAACCAATTAATTTCACACACTTAAAAAGGCAATTTAAAGTAGATAAAGTAATTGTCATGTTAATTTAATGCACCAAAATTCTCTAAGAGCTCTATAAATAGCCAAACTCAACCAGAAGCTCATTTAGTCTGTTTAGGATCTTAGAAAATTGGAGAGAACCAAAAAAAGGGAGAGAATTAGGGTTTTAAAAAAAATTACAAAAATTCTGTACAATAGGGGCAATTGAACCGAACCCATGAACCACCATCACTTGGAATCGAATTGTTGCCACCACCACACTCTATACCCATCACCTGGACCGATCGATGCCCTTTAAACCGCCGCTGGTGGCTGAAAGTCCAATAATCAAGTGAATCCAAATTCCAACCGACTTTGTGTAAATTATTAAAATTATTAATTTTATCCAAAAAATTATGAATTTAATTATTCTGATGTTTTATTTTGTATATTTAAGGAAAAATATTGATTACATTTAATTACATCTGGAAATATAGAGTGCTTAAGAAACCGAGCATTTTTCGATTTAGAATTGAATAGCCTTAAGAGTATAGTTTTGAGCTCAATTTTTTTGTATAGGCTACTTAACTAATATTGAACAGTTCTATGAAGCCCTTTTTCAAAAATTAATTTTTCAAATTTTTAAATGATTTTTAGGCTCTTAAAATATGTATATAATTAGGGATTTTTAGGTTAATTAATGATTAATTGAATAACGACCAATTTAGTATATAATTAGGGATTTTAAGATGTTCATATTTGATATGGTATGATAATTGTGGTATTTAGGGTGTTAGATGTGATTATTAGGGGTATTATGTAATAAATATAGGTAATTTTGATAATATGTTGAATTGGAATTATAGTAAATATAAAATATTAAGTTAAATTGGATAATATAATAATAATATTACTACTTATTAAATTTGGTGTGAAACTTAAATTTAGGTAATTATATGAAAAATATAAAATTTTCTCACATCGAAAATAAATTCGATACATTAATAAGGATTTGAATAAACTGAGTAGACTAGAATACTAATTTAAGACCAAATGTGATATTTAGGATACTCGAGCCTGATGTGATTAATTTCACATTAGGGTTCGGTACATATTCTTAGAAGTTATGTATAATACTTGTAGATTGGAATTGATTTAAAACTTGAATTAGGATCGGATTCGGAAACCAATTCCTAAGCTAACCTAAAATGAATTGGTAATGAATAATATGTATAAATGAAAAGTTGAGTTAAATCATAACCTAGAGTATATATATCATCAAGATATAACTAGTAAAGCGTATTTATATTATGGGATATACAGAGACGAGTCGACCTACGACTAATTAAGTGAGCAACCAAGAATTCTAAGTAAGTTGGGTTTAAAATTTCATCGTATTTTGTAGTACTATTTTAGAATATCCGAAGACTTAGGATTGTATTTGTAAGTAGTTATGTACACATGTGTTTGAGTATTTAATTTCGTGTTGAATTCTGTGTTGTATTTGGTAATTGATGTGAATGGACTAGTGTGAAATTATTTAATCATCCTAAACCATACTTAAGCATAACCGGCCAACTACCCTAATTAGACATGCATTGTAACCCTTTAGGGGATCATTAGGATTCTCCAACCAAACACCGACACCTTGAAAAAAGATAGTGCTGAATAGCATAATGGTTTTTCCCTCATCCTTAACCAAACTAAGTGATAAGAGAGGAGGTTGTGATAAAGATGAGGGTATTAGTTCGAAGGATAGTTTTAGGGGGAGCGGTGTCTCTATTATACAAACTTAGGTTTGGTTGTAGGCTTAATGAAAACTTCTCAACCCGGATTAGAGCGGGTGAAATCACTATGATTTCACAACGAATCGGATCACATTGTGTGATGGCACTTACTTGTTGCATTGCATATAATTAATTGCTTGTTAACCTTGTTTATGTTTGTTATACTTTCATAAGTCTCCAATTCAACTTACTAAGTTGTGGTTACTTATACCTATATAAATTCTCTTGTAGGTTTTGACTTCTAACTAATATGCCACGATATAATTATTTGGAGATTAGTTTCTTTCTGAAATTGTAGGGGAGTGGGGATCAACCAGTCGAATGATCAAGTTTCTAAAGTCTTATTAGTATCTTTAAGATTATGAATTGATATATGATATGTAATTTAACAGACTATTGTAACATGTAGAATCTTCTTGAAATTCTATGATAATGTGAATGTATATACACACACACACACACAACTTAAGGTTTTAAATTTTATGGTAAATTTTAGCTAAATTCTAAATTGAGTTGTTTATTTCAAAGCAAGGAGTCGTATACGCCTTATGTAAATCATATATATGATAGGCACTATAAGATCAGTTACTGTCATAGGTTGGTTTACATGGTGCGACTCTGCGACTTCAGGGCATAACAATCTCTAGGAGAGCTTAGGAATGAAAATGCTTAAGGACCAACTATCTTTTGAAGATTTGACTTGGTGGATAAAGTGGTGTAGTGGAAGGTTTTGAAAGAATTAGTCTTCACCAATAACTCCTCTTGAAGTAATCTTGTTATATCGAGTGAAGGGAATTTGGAAAGAACGGAATTGGCGCATTTTTTATCCCAAATGGCAAGGTGTACATTGTGCATGGTACATAAGGAAGGAGGCGAATGAATGGTGGACCTATAAGTAAAGGGAGAAACTAAATTTGAAAGATAAGGATCACTAAGTGAAACCATGGGAAATTGGGCTTGGGTAGTTTAGAATCAATAGTGATGGAGCAATTATAGAAGTTGCAAGAACTTTTGGCATTGAAACAGTCTGTAGGGATCACTACGATGTTGTACTTAGTGAAATGTTTAAAAAGGTTGCCAATCTTTCCCCATTAGAAGTTGAGATTTATACTTTACAAAAGGTCTAACATTAGCAAAAACTTCAAAAGCTAGGAAAATCTCGTGTGAATTAGATTCCTAGCAAGCAATGTGTTGGACTACAAACAATAAGTTGAACCTAGAATTTTGCCATCCGGTTCTTAGAGAATGTATCAACCTTTTGAACTCTTTTTCTAATGTTATTGTAAATAAGGTCAATAAGGAGTAGAATATGCTTGTCGACAAGTTAGCTAAGGATGGACTCATCATAGAATTAGAAGTTATGTTTTTAGACTATGTTCCTATGTTTTTGTATAACTTTTACTTGCTTGAACTTTGCAATGATGTAGACTTTCGTTTTAATGAATTTACTTCTAGTGATTGGAGGGTATGCCTTCCTTGTATATTGTAAACCTTTGATATTTAGTTGTTTTTAATGAATGAGTAGTCAACTTTACCCAAAAAAAATTATCTTACTTGTATAGTATTAGTCAATTATCAGAAATATACAAATCATTAGGATAAGAATATCAATTATGGTCAAAGCACATATCAACCAATAATTTAAGAAATATAAAGCTTAACATTATAGATATAGTATCCGATAGGGATATAAATATCATTAATGTTAATATGCTCATATTTCACAAAAAAAAAAAAAAAATGGACAAGAGAAACACAATTAAATAATGCAAGTGTGTCATCTCAAAGGATGTTCCAAGTATTTCAACAATGCTATAAGAGATATGATAATAAAAGTAATGTTATCTCATACAATTCTCATTATAATCAATAAATATTCAATTTCAGACTACCACCGATCTAAAACATCAAAAGATTTAACCAAGCTCATATGAGTTATATGGTTTTGAAAAACTCTAATGTTAAGCCTTCAGACAATGGATCTACTAACATATTCTTTATAGCACAATATCTAATTCAAGTTTAAAACTCTAAAAATTTCTCCTTAACAAATAGATATTTTATATCAAAGTAGTTTGAGCTAAAAGTGCTTTTATTGTTTTGAGTGAAATGCTTAGCAGTGTTATTGTCGCAATATATCACAAATGGCCTAAATATACTTTCAATAATGTGAAAGCTAGAAAACCACATGGCTTGACTAATAGTCTGATAGCAAGCAACATACTCTGCTTTTATGGTAAAAGTAGTTATAAGTGTTTGTATGACACTTTTCTACTAAATAGCTAATCCCATCATTATGAAATAAAGCCATAAGTAGTTTTTCAACAGTCAAGGCAACATATAAGATTAGCATCGAAATAGATAATGGGCTGAAGTTGATCAGACTTCTTGTACGTCAACATATAGCCTTTAGTACCTTGCAAATATCTCATGACCTTTTGATGGTTTTCCAATGACCTATACCTAAGTTGCTTAAGTATATTTGCTCAAGTATATCCCTAAAGCATTAATAACAAAAGCGATGATGAGATAAATACTAACTTAAGCACATGTCAAATTACCAATATTGAAAGCATATGGGACCTTCTTCTTCTTTTTTCTTTTTTTATTTTATTTTAAGGACATTGGAATTTAGAGAGCTTATTATCCTTTTGGACAAGTATAGTACATGATAGCAATAATGCATGTTGAATTGCTAGAGGACCTTTTAATATATCATCTCTAAGGCAAGTCAAAAATGCTACGTGACTTATTATGATAAATTTGGATGCTTAGAATAGCTGGAAGCATCATCAAGGTCCTTCATATCAAAGTTGTTAATCAAAATCTCATTTGTCTCTTCCAAAAGTTTAACACAACTACTAGTAAGAAATATGTTGTCAACATATGAGACAAAAATTCTAAAATTGTTCCCATTATTCTGTAGTTCTCAAAGTTGGTCTCATCAAGGTTTATACAAAAGTTAGTTGCAAAGGTAAGGAAACTAGCATCAAGTTGAAGCATCATCAAGGTCCTTCATGTCAAAGTCGTTAATCAAAATCTCATTTGTCTTTGTTAAAAGTTTAACACAACTACTAGTAAGAAATATATTATCGATATATAAGAGAAAAATTCTAAAATTGTTCCCATTATTTTGTAGTTCTCAAAGTTGGTCTCATCAAGGTTTACACAAAAGTTAGTTGCAATGATAAAGAAACTAGCATTAAGTTGACAAAAGAAGTATTTAATATGTACATTGTTATTATGCAATTAGAAAATTAAATGATTTCTTTGCACAGCTAAACATGTTCTTAATACAAATTTCTTATTTATTATGATTTCACTTAAGAGTCCTAAATCACAATAATAAAAAATATAATAATACAATGCACAAATTTCATGTCACCAAAATTCCAACACAAATAGGGTACTTGCAACGAAATTGACATAAGAATAAAACTAATGATACATTATATCAACAACAAATCACATCAATAATAAGATATTGACGGTATATAATTATTATTAATGCGATATAAATTATAATTAAAAGAAATTTAGATTTTAATTAACACAAAATTTTGCATAATTATACCTACGATAGGTAAGCTCACAACTATATAAAATGATAACAATCATGCTCAATAGAATATGGTAATCTTATCATGCATAATAGAGCATTCAATCAACATAGAATACAATAGTTAATTCATATAAGGACTTTAAAAAAATTAAGCCCATAATGATAATAAGAATAATCAAAGTAATGACATAGTAGAACATGACGATTATGCCAACTCATAGCTCATAACATATGTTGACCTAAATAACATTACTGGATTGCCTGTAATACCAAATAAGATTTTTATTTGATAGATTACGATGAATTATAGTCTTTCAAAAACTTTATAGGAAGTAAAAGAAAACAAAGGGACTTTTCTTATTTTAAGTACTAAAAAATTTAGTGAATCAAGTAGGGATGCCACTAGGTGGGTCATTATAAGGTTTCCGACTCACTCGACCCACTAAAAACCCTATATGATTTGACCTTATAGGGTTTTGGTTAGGTTCTATAAGTAGTTCTCAAACCCTATAGGGTTCTAGGTTGGGTTTTGGGATTTAAAATAAAACTCATTGAAAAACCTGAATTCGATTAAAAATAATAATATGATATTAGTAATTGAGTATTAGTTATAAATAATAAAACACAATAATTAATAAACAATATCTTGTCTCTTCATACTTTATCTTTTGAGAAAACCTTAACCTCATCTCTTTTTCTCTCTTGCATTTTTTGTGACTCTTCTCTCGCCCTTACTCTCTCTCTTCATTCAGTCGGCCATGTTTCTCAATCCCCATTCATCTCCTTTTCATTAATCGTATATTAATTTAAAATAAAAAGAAGTTGGTTCAATTTTGATAATCATATGGAATTTATTTTATTATTTAAAACAATCCATATACTATTTGTTTTGATATTTTATGTACATTCGCAAATCAATTTTTTTAATTTTTTTTAATATTGACAAGTCAGGTCAGGTTTTTAATGTATTTCACAAAACCCCATGTCGAGCCTGATTTTTCAATTTCCTTTATTAAAAATTAATTTTTCTATTTCTGATTAATACTAAACCCTAACTCATTTAATATTACCTCGACTAAAGAAATTAAGAAATTTCGGTTTTTTATTAAAAATAATTTTTGGAGTCGCCACCCGACCAAAGTCGGGAAAAGAAAAGAAACTGTAATTAATTGGGTGGATTGATTATAATTTAGCTACCAATCTTTAATTTCAATTTTAAATGAAGAACTAGAGGGTTTCAAGTTCGGAGGCTAACCTATTAAACCCTTAACGGGTACCACTATTTATTTACCGAAATTAGGATTATTCTTCTAATTATAATAATTAAAAAATAAATAAATAATTAAAAGAAAAGAAAAAACCTAAATTTCTACATATTTTATCATCGCCCCGAAGGTGCCTACGTACCCATTAGTCGGAATCAGACGATTGTAGTTCTTTCAAAAAAATCTTTAATGTGTTAATTGATTTTAATTTTGAAAACCGACTGAATTTACGTTATTATCAATTTAGTTTTTCAAAGAAAACTCTAAAAAAGCCCTAATTTACTAAGTTTTTTATTTTATTTTATAAAAACTCTCTAAAAGTCTATTTTTTTAACAGGGTTTTTATTTTATTTATTTACAAAATAATTTTTTCTAAATGAGAAAATCCTAAAGTCATAATGCTAAAAAATATACCTAAGCATATAAATACATACACATATATCTATTTACCTATCATGTCATAAATTTAACTAAATAACTAATGGAATTATAATGATAAATAAAAAGACAAATAAATAAATAAAATAAAATAATCAAAACCGAACCTGACTTGGGCTGTTCGATGAAGTGTTAGTGTTAGTTCGTCGAGTGTGGAGAAGTGACGATCAGTGCTGAATTGTATGCTGTGATGCTATTGTACAGAACGTACTGCTGTTCGCTTGGTGTTGCTATCCACCTGGTGTCGTTGCTGTCCGTCCACTGTGCTGCTGTTCTGTTTACTGATGTTCGCTGTGCTGCTGTTCTGTTTGCTGATATCCGTTGTGCTGCTGTTTTGTTCACTGCCATCCGCTGTACTGCTGTCTTCGCTGCCATCCACTATGCTGCTGTTTTGTTCGTTGCTATCTGCTGTGCTGTTGTCTTCACTGCAGTCTGTTGTGCTGCTGTTTTGTTCACTACTGTCCAGTGTGCTGCTGTCTTCGTTGCCGTCTGCTGCGCTGCTGTTCTGTTTGTTGCTGTGATGTTGCAAATAGCAGTGAAGCGTAGACAAAGCAGCAGTCACTGTGCGTTGAGTATGTCTAGTAGATGTGGATTCGGGTCCCTACTGTTTGCTGGTCGCAAAGTTATCGATTTACTGCCGTGAATATGGAGGGAACGGCTGCTGCAATTGGCTAAGTTTGAAAGAGGATATGGGTGGTTGGTGTTTTGAATGTCACGTAAGAGAGGAGTAATCGGATAAAGGGTCTGCTGTTATTGTTTTTGCTGTCACTGTGTATCGAATTTGCAGCATACTATCATCGGGATGCGGCTGCGAAGCATAGAGATTAGGCTCTTGTTTTTTCTATCCTCTTTTTTCTTTGACTACTGGAGTTGGCGCTGTTGTTTTTTGTCCTTCTTTTTCTGGCTGCGTATGTGTGTTTATATAGTCTAAACCATATCATATCTTATCATATCTGATTCGGTAATTAAACTAGATTCAAATGAATTCAAATCAATTCATATGATTTAATTAGATATGAATCATATTTTCATCTCGCTTTTGCAAAGATAGAAAAATAAAGAGATAGGTACTTATTGAGACTTGAACCCTAGACCTCGAATTAAATCCGACCCAAATATTTCGATACTTATCCATTATGCTATTGGCCTGTGCCTTGATATTCAGTACAATTAAACTATACTTAAACTATCTGATTCCCTAAAATAAATTTTTTTAACTAAACTAAAACTAAAACTATTTGTTCCTAATATAAGTTATTTCCTAAAAATCTACGAAATTTTTATAATTTTTTCTTTTCTTATTATTATTATTTTTTTTGTATTTTCATCATTTGTTAATTTTTATTATTTTTTATCTTTTATTAATTTTTTTTGTTTATTATTTTCATTTTTGAATTAAGGCCCTTTTTGTAAAAAAACTAAAATAAAATTAAAACTATAGAAGGGCAAAAATTAGGTGTTTACACCCTATAAGGATAAACTCTGGAAATAGAGTAAAACCCTATAGGGTACCCTATAGGATTTTGGAAGCCTTGTAAGATAGCAAGTCGGGTTTGAATTTTGTAAAAACTATTCTAAACCCACCTCGATAACATCTCTAGAATCAGGCAAAGTGCATGAATACAGTCTAATAAAATTTCTTTATTCTTAAACAAAGGATTTTATTATGAGCCCAATGCATCTAAGCAAACTTAATGTCTCATTTTCATTTCTTATCATTAGTGCCTTTTGAAACTTTATGATAGCAATATTTATTGTTTGCACCAAAATTAATTGGAATTATAACAAGACTACAAAAGACTAATAAATTGGGTAAATAATTAATTTTCCTTTAAAGAAAACTAATAGTTTTAATTATTTTAAGGCTTCATTGCATCACATACTAATCCCTTTAGATAAAAGAGCAACCAATGGGATTTTATTATGTAAAGTAAACCATTAAGATGCACAAACTTTTGAAAACTTCTCTTTTGAGAAATAAATTCTCTAGGTCCATATATATCTATGTAATGCTTCACTTCATTCCAAAAAAATTAAAATATATAAATATCCCTTTAAATATGTGATATATTTGAAGATAAAACTCATAATATAAATTAAAAAGTAATTATATAAGTTTAAATTAATAAACTACTTTTATAGCAACTAATTAAATAGATTTTTCTTATATCAGTATAGTACATTTTATTACATATATGCACTTGAAATATAATAATTTATAGTGCTTTTATTCACATATGAACTCTTAAATTTAATTGCATTTTTATCACAATTTTAAGATTCACACATAAAATATAGTATTTAAAAAATTACAAAACAAATTAAAATCGATAAGCTCATAAAAGTTAAAAGGAAACGAATATCAAATTAATAAGTGGAATGATTCTACTGATATATATATATATATATATATGTATGTATGTATGTATGTATGTATGTATGTATGTATGTATGTATATCCTGACATGGTTATAAAAGTAAAGAAGGAAAGGAAATAAAAATCATATCAGTAAGTAAATAATTATATTGCTACTAATATAAAAACTAATAAATTTCTTACGATATTTCATAAATCACTTAGCTACCAATATTAATTTATATTGTTATATTTTATTTTCTTCTATTTGTTTTCATTGCTTGAAATTATTAATTGGATTTACAAGATTTTTAAATGGCCAAGTTTCATCATTGCAACAAATAAAATACGAACATTTTCTCACAATAACTTCAACTGACGACTAAGAAATTATAATTTTGTGGTACAATGCTTTGGAATAATGTTAGCAGGGAGATTCAATGCTTTGGAATAATGTTGATAGGGGGATTGAATTGTCATTTGGAAAAAAAAAAAAAGATCAAATGGCATAATTTTGAAAAGCTAAAGTATATCATTAAGTCATATTGTTCTTTATCATGGCATAAAGTAAATTACCATAAAAGCTCTTTAAGTTTTAGTTACTTAACATCATAGGATGTTAGAAGAGTTTGTGCCGATATTTTACAAATCAATTTGCTTCATTTTCTTGGCAAATAACTTGGTCTACCGGTTTCTTTGAGTTGGTGAAAAAGCCAATCTTTAGCTTATGTTAAAGATCAAATTTTAAATAAATTACAAGGTTGGAAATGAAATTTGTTATCTATAAGTGAAAAGGAGATTATGATTAAGTGGGTTGCTTATGTAATTTCGACGTGCTCTATGAGTGTATTTTGTTTTCCAAAGAAATGGTGTAGAGAATTGGATAGTATGATTTCAATTTTTTGGTAGGGAGAAAGCGAGGAAGGAAATAAAATACATTAGAGAAAGTAGTCTCTATTGTCTAAGGCTAAAGATAAAGGGGCAAGGGGGCTAGGATTTAAAGATCTGCATTCCTTTAATATAGCTTTATTACGAAAGTTGGCTTAAAGGGTATTGAATAATCTTAATGTACTATAGGTGCAACTGATTAAAAGTATCTACTTTCCAACAATTGATTTCATGAATGCTTTAAAAGGTAAAAGGGCATCCTAGATTTAGCAAAGTATTTTACAAGGAAGGGAATCAATTTCTAGGGATCTTATTGGAGAGTAGGTGATGGAAATATGATAAATTTTTGGCAAATTCTTTGGATCCCTTCCTTACCTCATTTTGCATAGCTCTTCAGCCCTTATGATATGAGATTGTGAACTTTAAGGTTTCAGAAGTTATAGATAGTTAAAATGGTTGTTGGGATTTTATCTATGGTGGAGGGACATATTGGGGAATTTGAAAAGAAAGCAATTTAGTGTATTCCACTAACAAGAATTAAATTTCCTAACCTTTTGGTTTGATCAAAGGAAAGGGTGGGAGAATTCTTTATCAAGAGTTATTACCATAGCTTAAGGAATAGAATTGAAAGTTTAGAGGGTGGTACCTCAATGTCAAGCATTGAAAACAATAAAGCTCTATGGAAGTTTATTTGGAATAGTGACTATTACCCGAAACACAAGCACTTGCTCTAGAGATTGTGTTATAATACAATTGCCACTAACTTTAGTCTTCTTTGCAAGAAAATTAGAGAATCTCCAATGTGTAATTTCTATAGCTATGATGAGACTTCTAAGAATTTATTTTTTAGTGCAATTAGGTGAAGACTATATGGTCTATTGTTCTTAATATGAGAATAGAAATGTTTAACGACAACTATATTGATTCTTGCTTAGTGGACATTATTCATGAATAGGTTGTTCTAGCTGTAAAGCCAAAGGATTTCTTCTCGATTATCGCTATTATCACTGGGCATCTATGGACTCATAAGAACTACTATCTATTTAATCATATGTAACCCCAAGCATCAAAAGTTACTAAAGCTGTACTTTGTAAGCTACACTTGATTACCTTTAGCCAAACAACTTTGCAACATAAATCCTCTACAATGAATGATGCAGTAGAGATACCTTATCCAACAAATTTTGCCAAAGTGCACAAGCAAAGAACTTGGAAACTTCCATCCGGTTTAGTAGTAAACTAAATTGTGATGTTGCTATAAATCAATAGACCATATGGGTGGGATTAGTTTTGCTTACTGTGATGCTTCTTATAACTTGTTACAAAGATAAGAAGAATAAATATACATAAGTAAATATAAGGGGGTATCTTTGCAATTTACCCTAAAATATATTATACATTCTATAAAATGAAAATTCTTTCTTAATATATCCCTATTTAACCAAAAACAAAAAAAAAAAAACGTTTTTTTTTTCAAAATATAGTGTGAATACTAAAATATAAAAATTAATAGCACATTTATATGCTGATTTCTTAAATCAATTCATTAGGTTCTAAACTTCATATAATATCAAAACCTATTTTCAACATAATCGGTCGGCATTGTTGCATATGTAGTAGAAACATCGCCTGACTCTAATCAATTTCATTCATTTTGAGATAGGTACTTGTCCAAGAGGATGTTAGAGCTACACATTACTCTATGTCTAGAGTATCCACTATAGGTGATTAGGTACAAGATGTATAGTATATGGGGGTATACTTTTACCCTATCTTATAAGATATGGATTCTTAAATTTTAAAACTTGAACTTACCATGTAGCACCTTAAAATCATCTTGAAGTTTATACTCAATAGGATACCATGTGAAAACCTATAAATTTTATATGATACTACAAGTTCTTCTATATAAAACCTATGAGATTTATAGCAAAATCTAAAAAAAAAAAAACTTTATCTTTATTATTTTAAGTTTATGTAATTTTACTGCTTAGTAAATAAAAAGAAATGAGAAAAAGAACAAAAAAAATGTAAGCTGTAAAGGAAAATGGGAAGAATGAGAGAAAGAATAGAAAGTGTAAAGTGAAAGAGATTGTATTAAGTTTAGTCGTTTAAGATTATTAACTTATAATCTTATTTTTCTTTTTTTTTTTTTACTAAAACATTAGTTGGTAAAAAGATATAACATTATCATCTATTATATATTTTTAATATTATTTAATAACTTTTTATAGGGCAAATACATGCTACTCTAAGTTCTGTATCTTTTATATCTTATAATACATGTTTTAAGGTTGATATAAAGTAGAAAAACCTTGTAGTATCTGGCCATGTGGAGTAGATTTTAGAAAATTTATACTCAAAACCTATCTTAATTCTTTATACATATCTGAAATCTATCTAAATAAAGTATGGATGGATATCTTATACAATAAAATTATTTGTTCTCTTATTATCCACCTTTTAGGCCATCAAGTTTTACTTTTTAAGTATGGTTGGTTTCCCCAAATATTTCAACAATGAGGAGATTATGATAGGAATATAAAACCTATTATTTCACCCTAATCAATTAATGTGTGAATTTGATTAGTTAGCTTTAATTAAAAGTTTACTACATAAGTAAATGGGGGCGCTGCACAAGTAAATGGAGAGCTAATATAAATAATAACGTTTAGAGTATATTTGTAAGATTAAAATATCAAATTAGTTGGTTTTACAGTTAAATTCACTAATATAACAAAATATTTTTTAAATTAAATGTGGATTGTTTTAAGTAGTAGCTTGTTTTCTGAACATTAAATATATTGGTGCAATCTAAAAAGCTACTATTTAGCGTTTGTTCACAAACTTTTCTAGTATAAGATTTTTCTTTTTCTTCTTTTTTTTAATTTTACACTGCACCCATGTTTTTCTTTTCCATAAAAAAAAAAATGTAAATATTAGTATACGCTATCATCCGCGCTGAGCTTCTTACAAACTAATAAGTTTTTAATAAATTAACTAAGGTTTAAATATACTAGATACTAAACCGCCCCTGGTATATTATTCTTTTACATAACATGAGTTGCTTATCACCTGTGCACACATGCTACCATCGAACATTGTACCATGATAAGCCTCGCAGCATTTCAACATCATTTTTGGCTTTATCTTAGTACAGATTCCTTATCCCATGTGTTATAATGTGATAGATGCCTAAATCCCACGTTGCCTTTATCTTTATGATGGCTAAAGGGCAAAAAACAAGATTGGCATCTTCGAAATAATTGATGAACACAGAGACAAGATCATGACAGATCAATACTAACTTTAGGATTAACGTGGCCGTGTCTCGTTAGTCAATCATAAAATTCCAGGGTCCAGCACATAGGAACAGCTGCTGATCTTATATATGAGGGTAATGGGTCAATATTTGTCCCTATATTCGTTGTGTCATCTTATTTTTAAAATTGTGTATCTTTCCCGGTTATTTGAACACCAAATCTTAAGAAAAAAAAAATGCATAAGAAATCTTGATTTTTGCAATTTTTAACATTTTATTATTGTATATCATAACATAATAGTGAAATAAGATTTAAAAAACACATTATTTCACGAATTTAAAAACTGAATGCACCACTTTAAAAATAGAGAATTAAGTATATGTAGAGCAAATATAAAAGAGACAAATGTTGATATTTGATCTTTACCTAATTTTACGTCAACCACTAAAACTTAAAGGCATAAATTTAGTACTTAGAAACGTTTCAATGTTATTTATCATACCTTTATTAGGTAGTCAGTAGCGAAAATAGATAAAGTTTAGATAGTTAATTGTAAAAATAGGTGAAATATAGCTATTTAATTGAGAAAATAATAAAGTTCATATAGTAAATACTGCATTTGATATCTAAAATTTACCTTTTTCTTTAGTAAATTATCCGAAGTTAAAAGGATCAATTTATCTAAACTTTACGAACATTTCGATATCACTTATCGTATCTAGATTAGCTGGTTAATAACAAAAATAGGTAAAGTTTAAGCTGTTAATTGTAAAACTTGGCAAAATATGGTTATTTAATTGCGAAAATGATAAAGTTCATATACTAAATTGATATTTTTGAATTTCAGATAATTTATTTAACAAAAAGATAAAGTTTAGATATCAAATACAATATTTATCTTATAAAAAGTATGTATATTTATTATCTATCTAAGGTTATAGCCCGTCGGGAATCCATTCCATACGTAAATTTAGATGTATTTGGTCAACAGACAATCAATGTCATCATTGTTATTTTTCAGTATGTACTAGGTTTTATGCGAAACATGCCATAAGGACGTTACGTGGACGACTGTACTACGTTTAGATGAAGACGAATATGCCTGTCTGGAGCTGTTTCACCATGTTATCCATTGGCCCTACTTGCTAATCTGTTTAAAATTGAAGACAATTGTCGGATTGGCATCATACAAGCCTAATCTCTAAGCCAAATGGCAGAAGACTTGTTTCAGTATTTATTTAAACGTAAATCAATTGAATAACTAGATTAAATATAAAATATTTACTAGAACTTTCAACGGCAATAATTATGTTTTAAAACTTTACAAATAGAAGATTTATATTTGCAAATAGATTATAAGTTTATAAACTAAAATAAAAAAGATAATAAAAAAGGAAAGGCATAGAGGTTATATAATTTCAACATCATGTCCTTGCTTAAATCATATCCTGGGAAAAAAAAAGAGTGAGAAATACTAAAAAAATCGATTTTACAAAATGTTGGAGCACTTATTCTTCAATTGGTGGAAGATGAGTGGGATAAGATTAAGGAAATATAGAGAGAAATTAGTACATTTTAACTAATTTAGCAAAATATAAGTGATTTTATAAATCATATTGGATTTACCACCTTTATAGTTATTAAGTGAAATTACAAATATTAAGTGATTTCACCAAATATATAGTGACTTTATGAACATGTTCGTTTATAACTATACTTAAAAGTTCATAAAAAGTTGTGTGATATAAACATTTGGATGAAGTTACCTTTGGCCAAAGGAAAATAAATAAATAAATAAATAAGAAGAAGAAGAGTGAAGTCACTACTAGAGATAGGCATCGGGGCTGGGTCAACCTGGCCCAGTTGGTTCACGAGTTTGGCTATGGTTGAATCATGATCGGTCCATGAGGGGTGGTTTCAGGCTAATTCAGCTTTTGAATCATTTTTTTTAATTTTTAATTTTTAATAATTTGTTTAAATACATTAATAATTTTTAATAATATAATCTTTAATTTTTTTTATTAATTTATGACTTAATATGATTTCAACTTTTTTATTTATTTTTTCTTAAATTTTATTTTTTTTCTTATATTTAAATCCTTAACATTTAACAAGTTTTACAAAAAGGATTTACGTTTACATTAATTGAAATTAAAATTTTCATTTATCCTTAATATATAATTAATTTATGATTAGTTATTTATCATTAGTTTGACGATATTATTTTTAAAAAATTGTTATTTATCTTCGTAAATAAAATAGTTTTAATATGTAATGACTTATTAAATATTATCCAATTATTTTTTTTTCAATTTAATGGCTTTTCTTTTCTCTTTTTCTTTTCTTTCTTTTTTCAAAGGATAAATCGACCGAATCAACCTATCGATTCAATAACAGATCAATTTGACGGTTTGCGATCAGCTTATTTAAATAGTTTCACTTTAGTAGTTCAACTCAGCCTTCCATAAATCGGACCGATTCATGGTTGAATACGGAAATTTGCTCAGGTCTAATCACCGCTCTTACGTGTTTTGTAGATTACAAAGGTGGTCTTCCCAATGATTGAACGAAGTTATTAATTAAATAAGTGAATTTGCGAAGTTTAAGCACATTTACGACATATAGTGAGATTTCACGAAAGTAAAAATTACGTTGATAAAGCTCAATGGATTTTACGAACTTTGTAAGAATTAAGAGATCTTATGTAAAATCACTGACTATGTGATAAAATTAGGAACTTAATATCCATTTATGAGTATGTAGAGATTTACAAAATATTAGTAAGGTTATGAGCTTTTTAGCCAAATTACCAACTTTATGTCAATTTATAAACTCATAGCATTTTGAATAAAGTTATGAAATATAAGACCAGGTTCAAAAGTCACAGAGCCAACCGATGTGTTTGACCTGTTTGGGTCGGATGCTGTCTATGCTCGGCTCTAATTAACATTATTAACTTCAGTGAAGATTTATTTTTATTTTTATTTTCAAAACAAATTTTAAACAATAGTCAACTTCTGCAATTGCCGACAGTCCACTAACATAGTGCTTCATGTATGACAGACTGTAAGACTCCATTTTTATTGAAAAAAGGAAAAATTGGACAAGTTGGAACGTCCCACCCGACCCATTGTGCCAGCCTGGGTCGGTAATCGTGACCGTGGCTGGGCCTGTCCGGCCCAATGTCCAAGCGTATACGGTACCTTGGAGAGGATATATATATATATACACCGAGACAGCAACAAATACGGATTGAAGTCAGCCTTGATCATGCATGATGTTAAGCAAAAAAATCTATTTGCTTTCAAATACTCAGTATGCAAGCAAAAATAAAAATACTTGGTAAAACTAACCATACAATTGGTTATCTTGGTAAAATTTATTTAAAAGAAATTGGATAATTTAGTAACTTTCTCGGGACATAAAATCACGAGTTAATTAACGTGATTTCACGAGTTTGTAATTTTATGAGTTTTTTCTAATTAAAATAAATGTAAAATTGTTTCAATTGGACTCTTGATAAATTATAGATTAAATATACAATTTTATAAACTAACGATTTTACTTTACTGTACGGTTCTATGATTATATATGTTCTAATTCTTGGCAGAATTAGTTTGACAACTGTAACTCTTTTATTATGCATATCAATATAACACTGTATGTGTGTAAAGAATATGTTACTTAGAATACCTAATAAATTTTTTTCTTGACCAGGGGATTTGTTTGGAAAAGGTTTAAAGTGACTCCATTTCAAGTTGGCGAGAATAAATCATATACTGAATGATCAAAAACGACAAAAATTCACAGTAGATTCAGATTCAATGATACAGATCAAGCACAAATAAAAAAGAGACAGAACAAGAAATGCTAGAGACCTATTAGAAGAAATCACGTAAAATGTGAATGCATAAAAATACGAAAAAGTAAGGATCGCGCTATATCAAGCTTGAAAATGGAATACATATAATGAAATAAATGCGAAAGGTGAAAGGAAGACCATTCACGTGGATTTCACCATCTCTTCTACATCAGTCATTGGAGTTTAAAAAACTTAAATTCCAAATACAAAGCGTTCCGGAAAACAGTAGACAGTACTGCATCAAAATGGTAAGCTTTTCTTTTATTAATGAGAAGAAGATCATAGGCTCTTCGTGGACACCTGATAGATTTAAAATCGTGGGCCTCCGTGTGGGCCTCCATGTGGGCCTGGGGGCCCACCAAATATTGGTCCGCAGCAACTTTCGAAAACGCAGCAGCAGCACAGCACATAGAAGCTGTCATTAAGGGAATTGAAAACCCAGCAATTTGTTAGTTTATCTACTTTGCTTTTTATCAAATAAATAAATAAAGAAAGAAAATGAAACAAGTAAAAAAAATTTTGTCCGAAGTTTCTAGAAACTAAAATAAAAGAGTACCTCAGAAATTCACTTATATTATTTTAACTTTTTTATTTTTTTGGAGGGTTAGGTACTCAAATAGATCAGCAAACCTATGTAAATGGATGGTACTTCCTTGCTGCTTTTTCAAAATATATTTTCTGCACTTTATTCTAAAACAAGATAATGGCATTTATCTTGGTGGGATCTTATATTTATTTATATTTTATTTACATACTGTAAGAAAAAAGATCTGTATCCCCTACCTTTAGCAAATTACGACTCGATTTAAGAATCTCTAGTTACCCTTCCAGATTTATTACATTCTCTTAACAGGAAATAATTAATGTAACAACATAGCTCACGATCTACACAACATTCAAACTAATCTTAAGAAAAGAAACATAAACAAAAGAATAGCAATTATTTAAAATTGATGCATGTAACTTGGTAATCGTTCAAAGTGTCTACATCAACTAAACACTCGATGCAATCCATTAATTACTATTAAATATTTTTTTTTGTCTGAATTAATTACATAAAATTACGTAACGTGACTTACCAAGCAGAGACAAGCCTGCAAGCACCATCACAGAGGAACCCAAAGCATCCGAAAGGACCGGGAGGTCCATGGCCGGGAGGTCCATGAGGAGGCATGTTTCACTCTCAAACCTTTTTCTAATGGGAAAAACCGACAATGTGGGATGTGAAATTGGAGGATGAATATGAGGGTTCCTGTGAAGCGTAAACTATTTATGGCGTTTTAGTTGGACAAAACTTCGTGGCTAAGTACTTTAAACCCAAAAACAGTAGTTGGAATTCTAAGTGCTGAACCATCTAGTCCACACGGACCAGGACCATACCTACTAGTCAATGCCCCTCACTGCCGACCTATACTGCTTGGTTCCACAACCTTTCTCTCTCCACTAAGCATATCTCTCTACGTTTTAACTATTTACATGCTACGAACACAAGTTGGTCGAGGTGGAAAAAATGAGCTATGGTCAATCAAAAGAACAAGGTTTGAGTTCTACTACTAACATGAAAACTATGTTGAGGATTAATCTATAAGTATCTTCATAAGTGATCTATGGTCTAGAAGACATGCCCTAACCTATCGTGCTAATTGGAGTAGAAGTTATATGGACTTTTTATATATATATTTTTTAGAAAACTATTTACATGTTATTAGGCATAAAAAAATTAATTTATTAGTGTTGTCTTAAAGTTCTTATCGATAACTGTTTAGATTTTGTATATATTAAGCCTATAAAACAACACACAGTAAGGGCACATGAGAGGGTTCTCTGACGTGACCATTCCAATATTTGAGTTAATAGTGGGTTCTACGTAGACTTAATATGTAGAGTGTAGAGAGAGATTTACTGTTAAGTAATGACTTAGTATTTATAGTACAGTGGAGCCTGTAGTTCAAAGTCAGTTAGCAGGAGAGATCTTCCATAAGTGTAAGAGAATGGAGTTGTTATGTCCGATGTGTCCCACTTACTCAGAACATAACTATTTCATCCTTATCTTGTGTATTATAACTATAGTAGGGCTTACTAGGCTTGGTCCATTTAGGCCTAGGGCTTAGGTTTACAAGAGTAAGCTCTAGGCGGTAAGCTCTAGGCCATAAAACGTATCGGATTTGGTCGGGCTTGAGGGGCGCATGTCCAAAGTGGCTCGTCAACACTTGCCTCCTCCATAGTCTCATTGACGAGACGAAGGTAAGAAGAAGGGATATATAAACTGCTTAAGCGTAATCGATCTGACTCAAAGGAATTCGACTTGGCACTATGGGGTTGATGTGGTGGGTACAAAGGTCCAGATTGGAAGGTGGCCGAAGCGATGGGCACATAGGTCTAGACTGGAAGGTGGCCAAGGTGGAGGTGTTCGAAGCAGTAGATACCTGGGCTGAAAATGTCCAAGGCTAGATGAACAAGAGTGGTCAGGAGTTTCAAAGTAAAGTGTTGGAGCCCCAAGCGAGGCTTAGGTTGGGGTATTTGTCACGCCCCGAAGCGGCAGAGTCGTAACAGTTTCGTCGTATAAACCATCCTAAGATAGAAGTTGGCTTTATAACCACTATCTTAGTCCTGATCTACATAAGATATTCACGATTAACCCGCTTCGAAATAAACAGTTTGTAATTTAAACAAATCATTTATCTAAGAAAGTGAGGAAATATATATATTCACTATAATTAAGTTATTACAATTAAAGTTTACAATATTTCTCCATAATATATTTCATAGTTATTACATTATTAAAAAATGAAAAGTTCTAAAATAAAAACTTAGACTTTAAAAATATATGTTTATTCTTCAAATGTTTTTCTTCACTCCCTAGGATCCAACAGTAGCTAGCTTCGAAGTAGTTATATGCCGCTTAGCTAGTACCTGCACAACGTCTATAGGGATGTATGCAACCACAGTTTAGTAAGTTAGGATGAAAGACTTAAAACTATACCATAAATACAACAAGGTTATCAATCAACTTATTAAGTATAATGCATGTGCAAGCAAATGCCATCGCACGATGTTATCTGGCCCATCGTAAGATTAGAGAAATTGCGCCCGCTCTAATTTGGGTTGAGGAGTTGCCGTTAATGTACACCTTACAACCAAACCCAGGCTTGTGTAATGGAGACCTTGCTCCCCCCGTGATTACCTTCGAACCATTGACTTCACCCTTGCCGCGACCTTCTCACTTATCACTTCCTTTTCGAAGGAGTCGGTATTTGGCCGGAGAATCCTAGGTTTCCCTTAATGGGTTGCTATACATGTGTAATTATGATTACTGGTCATATATTTAATTAAGTCCAGTTTAAGGTGATCAATCATTTCATACAAATCATACAATACAAGCTAGAACAACAAATAGAATAATAGCGTCACTCATAATCAAGCACATGCACACAACTAAATATCTAACAAACACAATTAAGCATAATCTTAAGCCTCCAAAATACAGCATCGTATTAATCCCAACTTACCTCAACTTCTCACTCACTTGCTCGAGGTCTGACTTGCTCAGGCCATCGCTGATCATCCTTATAACACAAACGTGGTTTCAACTTTTCATATAACTATTATAGGTTCATTTTATCCTATAACGCTTATTGTTATGTTTTGTTTAAGGTTTAATATGTCTAATTATCTAGGTCTTAAGTCTTTTACAATTATTCTAGGTTTGGGGTTAGGTTCGAGTTCGGTTTCCGCATCGATTTCTAAATTAGGTTCTAGTTCGATTTCTAAATTAGGTTCTAGTTCGATTTCTAAATTAGGTTCTAGTTCGATTTCTAAGTATTGTTTTATACTCGAACCCTAAAAATTCGTTTCAACTCATAATGTGAAATTAATCACATTACTTTCCGATCTCCTAAATACCATTATTACCTCTAATTAGTATTTTATTTCACCCGATACACTTAAATCCTTATTAGTGTACCGAATTTACTCCTGATGTGAGAAATTTTTACATCTTTCATATAATTATATAAATTTAAGTTTTCTATCAGTTTTATTATATATCCCTATTATTTATATAATATCAATTTTTATCCTAATATTTTCTATTTATTATATTTCCAATAATTGTGTATTATGTACTATTACTTATTATGTACATAATACACATCTAATATTTTTGTCACTCTAATTACTATCTCCCAACATCAATTATCATTTCAAAATGTTTAAATTCATCTTAAATCAGATTTTACATCTAATTACCCTAATTTACAAAATTAACTTAAAATTTACTATTTTTTCTTATTACTCATTTACTACATAATTAACCTAATAATTACATCTAACATCCTAAATACTACAAGTATCATACTCCATCAAATTTCAACATCCCAAAACATATACTTATTCACTAAATCAGCAATTAATCATTTAAGTACTTTATTAACTATAAATTACCCATTTTATGCTTTATTTTAAGGCCTAAAAATTATCTAAAAATTTTGAAAATTAATTTTTTGAAATTGGGCTTTATAGCACTGTTCTATGTCATCTAAGTAGTCTACACAAAAATTTTGGGTTCAAAAGCTAAGGTTATTTATTTCTAAACTGAAACAAACATGCTCGGTTTTGCTATATTATGGGACATATTTTCATCAAAATAATATTTTTCCTAAAAACTACATACAAAAATATTCCAAAATAACAAAATTCATAATTTTCTAAGAATATTTACTATTTTTTACAAAATTACACAAAATCGGCCTATATATCGGATTCACCGATCTGGGTGGCTTCGGCCACCATCGGCCGCTATGGCCTTGTCAGCCAGTCTGGGCACTGCCACCACCATGTGATGGTGGTGGCCGTTCACTCCCAGTTGCTCGTCTGGTATGGGTTCTCCTTTTTAGCCCTAATTACACAGTTTTTTTTTTCTAACCCTAATTTTTCTCTCAATTTCGCCTCTCCCTAATTTTCTCACTCTCCAAACTGACTAAATAAGCTTCTGAATTTTTCTTGCTATTTATAGAGATTTAGGGAAATTATTATGTATTAATGAGATAAGACAATTGCCTTATCTCTTCTTTTTTTCACTTTCTATTTATTGCATTTTAATTGGTTGATTTTTTTTTCTTCAATATCATATTGCCACGGCCCACATCTGGACTTTTCCTCATTTTTCTATATTTTTCCTGATTTTTTCTTAATTAATTATATAATTTTCTTTAATTATTTCTTATTATTTTAGTACATTTCGCATATTTTGAGTAATTACACGTATTTCTATATACATGTAAATTCATATATAATACAAATAAATATTCCTAAATATTATTTAGGTCATTTTATGATTTTTAGTATACATATAATTTATCTTTAGTGATTCGTTAATTATCGAAATGCATTTTATGCATTTTTGATAAATGATGAGTTATATACTTAAAATTTGAAATTTTTATATTCTTTTATTTTATTGCTTATTTTCTTAAATTCAAACTTACAAAATCATTTTTATTAGTATTTTTAGTTTTACTTATAATTTAGGCTTAATCGGATTTTTCAGCCGATCGAAACCTTGAGTGACTAGTTGTGAGGCTTACAGTATTAAAGCAAGATACTCTTGTAACTCACTAGGCAGGCGCTTTAAGGTTACAAATTGATCTGTTCGAACAATGCTCGACGAGGATCGAATAGACACAACTGTATCATGTCTTTATCATGCCGACTAAGTAGAAGTTGGATGGGACTTAAAGAAGCTTCTTGTCGAAGGAATTTTTTCAAAATAGGATTTTCGCTCGCTTGTATTCCGTACATTCAATGAGACATGACAGGTATTGTGTTGTAGCAGACTAGTTTGCAACTACATGCTTTTTGCCTTTTAAAGGTGACCATTCAATCAAAATGCTTTCCACGTATCTGTTATACAGCATTCCAAGGTATTTGTGTTTATACGAATTCTTATAACCGCCTGTATGGCTTCCTAGGCGGTTTGCCTATAAACAAAAGGATCTTAAAGCAAGACCACTTTTCTGTAATCTCTTTGTTTTGCCATTATCAAACTCAGACTTTCTTCGAAATCTTTTAAACTTTGTCAAAGCGTTTATTCCTTTTTTGAGTACTACAATCATGTCAATAAAAAAGGTGAGACTAATTCCTCTTCGTTGCTGCATCTCTCTAGTTTAGAGTCTACTATGAGCGATCCCCTTTAGGCATGGGAGGATGAGGTCTTCTTACTAGCACAACTTGATGAACCTACGAGGATAACCTTAGAGGCAGTAGACAAGGCCAAAATCTATGCCATGCTCGAGGATGTATCTATGTACATTCCCTTGCCCCCCTCGAAGGACTTGTTTGATGCTCTTGAGACGGGGAAGAGGCTTAGCGATCATGTGAGTAGGAGTAAGCAATATGCCCCTAGTTAGATTATAAGCAACTTTGTTGTAGAGGCGATCTCCGAGTGGCAAATTAGGTTGCTAGGTAGGGATGAAAGGGTAGCCCTACTATCAGGGAGGCATTTTGTAGTATTCGAGAAGTAATTGGAGTTTGGGCAGCGCTTCCCTCTAAGTCACTTCGAGGAGTTCTTCAACTATTACTACTACAATCCGTCGTAAGTTTCTCCCAATGGGTAGAGGGTATTGAAGGCCTTTCAAACGCTCTGCGAATGTTTGGTGGTAAGGGCTACTCCTGAGCTCTTTTGTCACTTTTACATATGGAAGAGTGTCAGAGGGTAGCCTTACCTCCAGTCATGCTTAAGGAAGAAGCTATTCTACAGCATTGTAAATTTGGTCAAAGGCTAGTAGGACGAGTATGTAGTGGTTAGATTGCTTAAAGAGGCGGATTTTTGGACTTGATGGACCAGGCTGGTCAGTACCGGAGGTGAAAAGGGGCTTGATCCCAACGATGTCGAGGTTGCCCAAGAGATCCTAGCCTTTATGGCATTGAGACATGGCTAGGAGATCAATGTTGCGGAGACCATAGAGAGGTATTTTTGGTACTTGATCTCTGAGCTCTTTCTTAGCATGAAGAAAGCTATAGTAGAGAAAGAGGCCGAAGGTACAGGCATTTCCGATACCTGACGAAGTTGTGCTAGTGTTGAGGTGCTTCCTTTGACACTTATAGGATGGGAGGACTCCCTTGGCTGTGCCTATTATGGTCGTGTTTTGTGATTGGTATTGGTAGTTTCTTTTGGTTTGTTTTTGTTTTCTTTTTCTAAATTTTGATTGGGTTTCTTGTAGGTAAAAATTTGGCCCCGAGGATGCCTCGTCCCTCTATGGATGACCTGATGAGCCAACGCTAAGTGCGAACCAAGGTAGACCCACTAAAGGTAAAGGCAATAAGGTCAAAGCCGGGGCCTGAAGAGACCAGTAAGGCATGGCCAAGGTCTGTTCCTTAAGTGATTTCCCTCGGTATCTAGGATGAGCTTGTGAATGTAAAGCCCTTGGGTGTGGCTCTGCTTGTTCTTACCCTCATCTCCTTTACTAAACCTATTGTGGTGGGCGATGAAGGTGCCAAAACGGAGAGTCTTGATGTGTAGATGCTTTCCCCTCTAAGGGTGAGGGAAGAAGAGATTGAGTGTGGGGTCGTCTTTCCTTAAATAGCTAGCTAGAAGCATAAGGCTCCTGAGACGGCCAGGGAGCTAGGTCTTAGAGTGGAGAAGCAAAGGCTCCTGGCGAGGGTGCCTTTGGGCAAGGGGAAGTGGAATAAGTGGCTTATGACCCATCCCTATCAAAGCGTAGATGATATGGGGGATGTATTTTTTGAAGTCCTCAACAATTTTAGGTTGATGGGGATAAGGTCAGACTCATTGTAGGAAGTGTTGTACACTTCCCGGGCGAGGAGCTATTGAAGGAAGCCCCTTAGTTGGAAGTGAAGAGGGTCCGGGGGAAGCTCCTCAAGCTGAAGTGAGAGGTCTATGCCAACGATTTGTCACTGCGGCATCGGACACTCAGCTACCAAGCTTCGATGGGGTCTTACGCCCTCGGCGACTAGGCTATCCTCGAAGAGCTCTCCTAGGAAGGTAAAGACGACCCCATATAGATAATAAGCCACTTGAGCACGCTAATGCGGCATGTAAGTTTTCATTGCTCTTGTGTTACCACGCTTTTATGTGTCATTTTATTAATGGTGGGGTTCGTTTTCAATTTACAGTACCACAATCAGGTGCTGCTTCAATTGAATAAGTCTGATGCCGCCTAGGAAGAGGTAAAGGGCTTTCGGGAGGCGTTGCGTTGGTACGAGAAGTACCTACCGAAGGTTGAGACTTCTAGTAAAAGGTACTTGAAAAAATTCACTAAGGCTAATAGGTTCTTGTGCCGCTTTATTGTGCAAGTGGTGGGGCTTAAGGTGGAGCTCAAGGATGCAGAGTGGGAAAGGGACAACGTTGAGAAGGCGGCTAAAAAGGTTGATGACCTGAAGGTTCGGCTAGAGAAAGAGCAAAAGATGAAGGCTTGTCTCTCTTAGAGGTTAGACGAGGAGGTCAAGGTTCAGGTCTAACTCAAGAAAGAAAATGTTGAGCTGAAGGCATCTATGGTCAAGTTGCAAATCAAGCTAGTGATGAAGGCGTCTAAATGAGAAGGCGTTAAGGCCATTTCGCTGAAGCTAGTCAGCTTAAAGGTTGATTTGGAGTAGCAGGTCAAGGAGTTGTGAGATAGGGTTTTGAAGATGGAAGAGATTGTAAAGCGCTCAAAATTGCTATATTAGTTATTGAGATAAACCCCTTATTTATTTAGGCTTGACTCCTAGAACTAGGTGATAAAGCTTAAAGAGTTTAGTCCATTATTGTGATAATTCAGGAAGATTTGGCTTGGTAGGCTCGGAATAAGGATTATTGGACCGATCCGTCTGCTTCCAACCTTTCTTAGGTAGGCTCATGCACTTATAAGGAGGGCTACTAGCTTTGGGCTCATTAGCTAACTCATCCTGGATAACCATGAATCAAGTAGGCTTTATCTCATTCGTTGATCACCCAGATGATTCGACTAATGCCACTATGCCTAAGAGCCTATAAATACCCATTATTTCCTCATCATTAAAGAACTGTTAGAGAAATTGAAAAAGCAATACTCCACTGTGAAAACTCTGCTCTCTAAGATCAAATAGCGTTCAGGCAAAGAATTGATCTCATTGGCTTAAGCTACAAGGTGAACGCCAACGGTTCCTTAAGGCTACTTTATCTGTTGCTTGTGCATTTGAAACACTAAAATTGCTTGTTCCTTCTCCTTGCCTTATTTTCACCTAATCATCCCTTTAGGTGACAATCTCGCTTCACTTCTTTGAAGCAACGTATAACGTGTTACTCACGCAGCACGCACGTGACCACTCTAATCGAACCCTTACATCTACATTTTGGCGACTCCACTGGGGAAAAGTGATTGCAGGGACATGGCACCTTTTAGGAAGAGAACAATTGGTACGTCTAATACCTCGTCCCAAGAGCTCAACATTAATGTTGAGCTTACTGCATAGAATCCACTCCTACAGCTTGAGAATATTAGCCAAGATCATCTAATGCCTGAGGTTCCTCTACATCCCATATAGACAATGTGGACAATGCAGGAAGCCACAAAGGCTTTAAATCAGTTCGTAGCTATGTTCCAACTTATCCTTACTGAGATGGCTGCCACTGCTATTGCACAACAAGGTATGGCTTTATTAAACCTTATGGTTTCTGCACAACCAAGTATTACTATCTTAGCTTAACCAATTAATCCTCTAGTAATTGAGGAGGATCTCCATTGAGGAGGATCTCCATCAAGGAGGAGGTAATGAAACCCACCTACTAGAACCTGCACAACAACTAACTCCTATTAAAGAATGTAAGAGTCCATTTAGGTGGCTCTTCATCTTCATGGGTGCTTGCTCCTTTATCTAATCCTACCATTCTAATCTTAGGAGGATCTACTTCTCATCCTAATCTGAACCCTGCTCCGTTACTTGCATCTATAGCTTCTGTTCCAAAGACTTCCTTTATAACAAAAGAAGATTTAGACATTTATATGAGAGAAATACAAACTAGGTCATCTATAAAGGTACCGAAGTTGAAACTCCCATATCACCAACGTATCACAGCAAAGCCATATCCTAAGGACTATCTAAGTCCTAAATTTATGCTATTCAATGACAAAAAGGCAAGTGTGAAGGAGCACCTGTCACGCCCCGAAGCGGTAGAGTCGTAACAGCCCCGCCGTGTAAACCACTCTAAGATAGAAGTTGGCCTTACAACCGCTATCTTAGACCTGATCTACACAAGGCGTCCACAACTAACTCGCTTTGAAGTAGACAATTTGTAATTTAAACAAATCATTTACCTAAGAAAGTGAGGAAATATATATAATCACTATAATTCGGTTATTACATTAATTAGAAATGAAAAGTAAAACATGTGTTGATTCTTCAATGTTTTTCCTCACTCCCCAGGATCCAGCAGTTGCTAGCTTCAGAGTAGTTGTTGCCGCTTCTTAGCCAGCACCTGCACGACGTCTATAGGGATGTGAGCAACCACAGCTCAGTAAGTAGGGACGGAGGACTTAAAACTATACCAGAAACACAACAAGGTTTTCAATCACTTATTAGATGCAATGCATGTGCAAGCAAATGCCATCGCACGACGTTGTCCGGCCCGTCGTGAGATTAGAGAAATTGCGTCCGCTCTAATCCGGGTTGAGGAGTTGCCGTTAATGCAACAGCTCACGACCAAACCCAGGCTTGTGTAATGGAGACCTTGCTCCTCCCGCGACTACCTTCGAACCACTGCCTTCACCCTCGCCGCGACCTCCTCTCCTGTCACTTAGTTCGACTGAGGATGAAGAAGGGACCATTTTGCAATCCTGCGCTATCCCTTCCGAAGGGGTCGGTATTTGGCCGGAGAGTCCTAAATCCCCTAACGGGTTGCCATGCATGTTCAATTAAGATTACTGGTCGTATATTTGATTAAGTCCAATTTAGGGTGATCAATCATTACATACAATTCATACAGTATGTACCAGAGCAACAAACAGAATCATGGCATCACCCATAATCAAGCACATGCATACATTCAACTATCTAACAAGCACAACCAAGCATAATCTTAAGCCTCCAAAAATACAGCAACGTATTAATCCCAACTTACCTCGACTCCTCGCTCGCTCACTCGAGGTCCGATTTGCTCAGGCCATCGCCGGCTATCCCTATAACACGAACGTGGTTTCAGCTTTTCATATAACTGTTATAGGTTCGTTTTATCCTATAATGCTTATTGTTAGGTTTTGTTTACGGTTTAATATGCCTAATTATCTAGGTATTAAGTCTTTTATAATTATTCTAGGTTTAGGTTTAGGTTTGGGTTCGGTCTCGGTTTCCGCATCAATTTCCAAATTAGGTTTTGGTTCGATTTTTAAATCCTAAACATGCTCGAATCCTAATGTGAAATTAATTACATTAAGCTCGAGTTTCCAAATATCCTATTGGGTCTTAATTTAGTATTCTAAGCTATTTGGTACACGCTAGTCCTAATTAGGGTATCGGATTTATCCCCGATGTGAGAAAATCTTACTTTTTTTATATAATTACCTAAAATTCAATCTTAATTCAGATTTAATATTATTCTGATTTTTACTCTAATATTATCTAAATAACCCTAATTTTTCCATATTTATTAATTTACAATTTCACATATTACTAATTTCTTATATTACTTAACTAATTTCCTTAATTAACTATACTTAGTACCTAAATGCTAAGATTAGGATTCCACTGCAGAGATTAACTTCCTTAAACATCTAATTAAGATCCAAATCAGTAATTAACATCCTAATCACCTAATTAACTCCAAATTACCCAATTTTTCCATCATTTTAGGGCTAAAAATTAACTTAAAAATTTTGAAAATTAATTTTAATAAAATGGCTTCATAGCACTATTCTATGTCACATGAGCATCCTACAGAAAAATTTTGAGCCCCAAACTACATCCCTAAGCCTATTTAATTTCCGGTTTAATCATGCTCGGTTTTGAACAATTTGTTAAGGACCCTATATTTCCAGACATAATTAAACTAAATCAACATTTTTCCCTAAATCTACATACAATAAAACCTCAGAATAACAAGTTTCATAATTTTCTGGGCAAAATAACTAATTTTACAAAATTATATAAGAATCGGGCTGGAATTTGGACTCACCGGTTCAGGTGGCTCCGGCCACCGCAGGCCGCCGTGGCCTTGTCGGCCGGCGTGGGCGCTGCCACCACCATGTGGTGGTGGTGGCCGTCCACTCCCAGCTCCTCGTTTGGTGTGGGTTCCCTTTAAAACCCCTAACTGCACAGTTTTTCTTATTTTTTTTATTTTTCTGGATTTTCTCTCGAATTTTTGACTCTCTCTAATTTTCTCTGATTTGTATCTGTCCAAATGAGCTTCTGAATTTTTCTTGCTATTTATAGATGAATTTTGTAATTATTATGCATTAATTTGATGGGATTTTGCCCCATTTTCATGATTTTAGGCTTTTTGTTTGTCAAATTCCTATTGGTTATTTTTTTCTTTTTCTGTCACAACCTAATCTTGCATCAGCTTATCCTTTTTTGATTTTTTCTGATTTTTTTATAATTATTTTGTATTTTTCTTTAATTATTTACTTAGTTTTCGGCCAATTTTAGTAATTACGCGTATTTTTATCTACACGTAAATACATGTAGGGTACACGTGAACATTCCTAAATATTATTTTGGTCATTCTAAAATTTTTAGTATACATATAATCTATCTCTAATAATTTATTAGTTATTATATTACACTTTTTGCCTTTTTGGTAATTAGCAGTTATTATGCTTAAAATTTGAAAATTTTATAGTCTCCTATTTTACTACTTATTTTCTTAAATTTAAGTTTACAGGGTCATTTTTACTGGTATCTTGTTAAATAGTTTATAATTTGGGTGTGATCGGATCCTTTAGCCGATCGCCCTAAACCTTGGGTTCTAAGTTCAATCTTACAGTTACTTGGCTGAACTTTGGGGCTTATACCTCCAACCTTTCTCAGGTAGACTCATGCACTTATAAGGACAGCTACTAGCTTTGGGCCTATTAGCTAACTCATTTTGGATAACCATGAATTGAGCAAGCTCTATCTCATTCATTGATCACTCAGATGATTCGATGGATGCCATTATGCCCAAAAGCCTATAAATACCCAGTATTTCCTCATCATTAAAGAATTGTTAGAGAAATCGAAAAAACAGTGCTCCATTATGAAAACTTTGCTCTTTAAGATCAAATAACGTTCAAGTAAAGAGTCGATCTCATTCGCTTAATCTACAAAATGAACGCCTATGGTCCCCTAAGGCTGCTTTGTCTATCACTTGTGCATTTGAGATATTAAGATTACCTGTTTCTCCTCCTTACCTTATTCTCACCTAATCATCCCTTCAGGTGACAGTCATGCTTCACTTCTTTAAAGCAACGTGTAGCGTGCTACTCACACGGCATGCACGTGACCACTCCAATCATACCCCTATGTCTACAGAGATCATCTCTGAGATAAAGAGTAGGGAGGTCCTTAGTGACGCTACCATAAAAGAAGGCAGTTGCTAACTATAGGAAGACCAAGGAGTGGTTAGATGAGCTAGAAGACTTAACCATTAACTTTGCCCGCTACACTTGGAGGGAAGTTCTCTCCCATTACCTAGACTCGGTTCTTAACTTCCTAGACTTCTTGGACTCTTTAACTTAATGAGAAGAGGGAAGCCCTAGCATGGGAAAGGGAGTTCGCCTAGGCGGCTATGAATGATGTAAGCGCTCCCTCTGCTATTAGGGCTAAGCAAGGTACATCTACTTCTGCTTCTGCCCTAGTAGCTTACTAGGAGTTTGCCCCTGAAGAAGCTCCTTGAGAAAATCCATCTCGGGGCGATCCTCTAGTTACTCTTAGTTCGTATCCCTTAGGCCCCACTCCAAGTCGAGGCTTGTCGCATAAAGCATCGACGGATCAGCGCTCCAAACAGATCGATGCCTTAGACTTTTCTAAACTACCAAAGTTAGTTGATCTTAGGAGATAGCAAATTTCTCTTTCTTTCTTTTTTTTTTTTTTTTTGAAATTAATGTAAGTCTATATAATTAAACAATCAATGAAGGAATAGATGAATGTTTTTGAAATGTCCTCTCCTGTTCTCTGTTTGTCTTTGAATATATCTGCTTAAGAATTCTTCTACACAAGGGCAATTGACCCTTGCCAAGGTTTATTATTGTACAAGGGATGTTTCCCTTATCGAGGTTACCTTAGTGGGGGTCAGTGTTACGCCCCGAAGTCGCAGAGTCGCAACAGTCCCACCGTGTAAACCATTCTATGATAGTAACTGGCCTCACAGTGCCTACCATAGAGATAATCTACACAAGGCGTCGACGACTCCTCGCTTTGAAGTAAACAGTTCGATTAATAATTATACTATAATTACGATAGATATCTCAAATTTCTAATAAACATAGATAATTATAAATAAGTCCACAGAGTTTCCCAGAAAGTTTTACATAATCACCACAGTTTACTAATTTACAAAATAACTATCAGTCTTTAACACTTAACTATAAGGTCAGTCTAGTTACACATTATGCTAAATAACTTGATCCTCACACTCCTGGCTTTAAAAGGACTAACCTCTGGGTAATTGTAGGGCGGCATAATACTTGTAGTGATCACAAATTAGAACCTGCAAAAGGATCTATAAGGGTATGAGCAACTACAGCTCAGTAAGTTGAATTGGAGACTCATGAATGCATACAAGCACAAACAGGGTTATCAAACAATTATTTTCATGCAATGCAACAATCAAGTGTCATCGCACAACGTTGTCCGGTCCGTTGTGAAATTAGAGAAATTTCACCCGCTCCAATCCGGGTTGAGGAGTTCCATGTTATGCAGCAGCTCATAACCAAACCCAGGCTTGTGCAATGGAGACCTCGCTCCTCCCACGACTACCTTCGAACCATTGACTTCACCCCCGTCGCGACCTCCTCTCCTGTCACTTAGTTCGACTGAAGATGAAGAAGGGACCATTTTGCAATCCTGCGCTATCCCTTTCGAAGGGGTCGGTATTTGGTTGGAGAATCCTATAATCCCCTAACGGGTTGCAATGCATGATATTTTTGGTTATTAAGGTCGACTAAGATTAAATTCCTTTTAGGGTGTTCAAACAAGTTTATACCAATTCAATCAGTCATAAAACCATTCACAATACAAACTTCAGCACGAATTCAAATACATCAAACATATGCGCAAGCTACTTACAATCACAACCATATACAAGCTTAAGTCTCCGAGTACTACAAAACTAGTACTCTATTACAGTAAGCAATAACCCAACTTACTTGAATTTACTCGATCGCTCGATCCTTTAATCGCGAGTTGATTTGTTTCCGGGTGTCCTATAATACAAATAGTTCCTTTTAATACTTATATTTTATGGATTCTTATTCTAATTCATAATGTAACTCATTTTCCTCATGTATACCTATAACGTATTAATGATTCGTTGTACTCTATTTCGGAGTTCGGCTCCTAAACTAGATTCTAGTTTTAATTCCTAAGTCTTAATTAGGCTCGAATCCCAATGTGACATTAATCACATTACGCTCGGGTATTCAAATATCCTATTAGGTCGTAATTTTGGTATTCTAAACTATTCGGTACACGCTAACCCTAATTGAGGTATCGGATTTATTCCCAATGTGTAAAAATCTTACATTTTGAGATATTTACTTAAAATTAAATATCATTTCAGATTTATTATTTTTCTGATTTCTATTATATTATTATCTAAATAACCTTATTTTTTTAGATTTATTAATTTACACTTTCACATATTACAAATTTATTATATTACTTACCTAATTTCCCTAATTAACCTTACTTAGTACCCAAAGGCTAGGATTAGGGTTCCACTGCAAAGGTTAACTTCCCTAAACATATAATTAATATCCCAATCAGTAATTAACATCCTAATCACTTAATTAACCCTGAATCACCCAATTTTACCATCATTTTAGGGCTAAAAATTAACTTAAAAATTTCAATAATTAATTTTAAAAAAATGGCTTCATAGCACTGTTCTACATTATATGAGAATCCTACAGAAAAAATTTGAGTTCCAAACTATATCCCTAAGTCTATTTATTTTCCGGTTTAATTATGCTCGGTTTTGAACAATTTGTTAAAAACCCTATATTTCTAGACATAATTAAACTAAATCAATATTTTTCCCTAAATCTACATACAATAAAACCTCAGAATAACAAGTTTCATAATTTTTTGGGCAAAATAACTAATTTTACAAAAATTTACAAAAATCAGGGTGAATAAATGACTAACCGGTTCGAAGTTTTTTGGCCGTCCAAACCCGATCCAATGTTGTCGGCCGGTCCAGGCGGTGGTTCTAGTGTAGGGTGGTGGTGGTGGTTCGGTCCCAGGTGGCGGTTTTAGTTCACTTGCCTAATCTGCACAGTTTTCTTTTTTTTTTTTTTCTGGATTTTCTCTCGATTTTTTCAGTGTTTCGATTTTTCTCATATTCTAAACTAACCAAATGACTTCTGGAAATTTTTTCCTTATTTATAGACAATTGTAGTAATTAATTTGCATTAATTTGATGGGATTTTGCCCCATTTCCTTGATTTTTGGCTTTTTGTTTGTCCAATTCTTATTGGTTAATTTTTTCTTTTTCTGACTACGACCTGATCTTGTTGCAGCTTATCCTCTTCTGATTTTTTCTGATTTTTCCATAATTATTTTATATTTTTCTTTAATTATTTGCTTAGTTTTCGGCCAATTTAGATAATTACGCGTATTTTTATCTATATGTAAATACATGTGGGGTACACATGAACATTCCTAATTATTATTTTGTTCATTCTAAATTTTTTAGTATACATATAATCTATCTCTAATAATTTATTAGTTATTATATTACACTTTTCGCCTTTTCGGTAATTAGCAATTCTTATGCTTAAAATTTGAAAATTTTATAGTCTCCTATTTTACTACTTATTTTCTTAAATTTAAGTTTACGGGGTCATCTTTACTAATATTTCTCTCATTAGTTTATAGTTTGGGTTTGATCGGATCCTTTAGCCGATCGCCCTAAATTTTGGGTTTTAAGCTCAAATCTACGGTTACTTGGCTTATCTTTAGGGCTTACAGTCAGGTCGGTAGCATTCCAACCTATCCAATGTGAGGGAGTTTCTTTGTGCAAGGGGTATTTTCCTTTACCAAGGTTAACTTATTGGAGGTTAGGTTGGTAGTATTTCGACCTTCTCAATATAGGGGGAGTTCCTTTATGTGAAAGGTGTTTCCCCTTACTGAGGTTACTGTAAGGGGGGTCAAGTTGGTGGTGTTCTGACTTACCCAATGCAGGGGAGTTTCTCTATGTAAGGGGTGTTTTCCCTTACCGAGGTTATCTTAAGGGGGGTCAGGTTGGTGGTGTTCTGACTTGCTTGCTATAGCATCCATGTGCTTTTTCGAAGGCTTACATGGAAAATAAGGAAAAGGGAATAAGAGAGATAGAAATAGTCAATCAATTATTAAATACGTTTTTGTTTCATCATTCTGGAAAAGTGTACATAACAAAATTCTAATCAAAATAAAGCCGGTGATTATCGACATTCCATGTGTACAAGATGAGCTTGCCATCTAATCTTTCCAGCCTGTATGCTCTATTGTCCAATCTCTCCCTAACTCTGATTGGGTCTTCCCAATTAGGGGCCAGCTTGCCTTGCCTTTCACGTAAGCCTGTGGCTTCTAGTTTTCGGCACACTAGGTCACTAACCTTGAATTCTTTGTGTCTAACCTTCTGATTGTAATATTAGGTATCCCAATGTTGGTAGGTAGTTGCCCTAGCAATAGCAAGGTTTCTGATTTCCTTGATGGTGTCAACGCTTGCTTGTAGCAATGAGTCTTTAAGGCCAACGTTGAAACTTTGAGTCTGGATATTAGGGAGCTTAAGTTCCATTGGGATGACTGCTTCCAACCTAAAAGCAAGGCGGAAGGGGGTCTCGCCCATAGAAGTATGGTGGGTAGTCTTATACCCCACAAGATATTAGGCAGTTCATTAGCCCAGGTGCCTTGAGATCGGTCCATGCGCTTCTTTAGGCTATCCAAAATGACTTGATTGGTTGCCTCAACCTGTCCATTGGATTGGTAGTAAGCAACTAAAGTGAAGTACAGGGTGATGTGGTGCTTGACGCAGAACTCCCTAAACTTAGGGTTATCGAACTATCGACCGTTGTCTGTAAAGAGGGCATAGGGGACTCTGAACTGAGAGATAATGTTGTTTCTGACTAAAGATTCAACACTTCTCCCCATGATTCTGACCACTACTTTGGCCTCTATTTAATTCGTGAAGAAATTGACGGTAACAATTATGAATTGTCATCTACTTGATGCTTTTGGGAAGGCATTAAGGATATCGATCCCCTATTGCGCAAACGGCTATGCGCTTGTCAAGGGTTGTAGGGTAGTACTAAGCGTAAGACTAATTGGGGTGTGCTTTTGGTATTACGGGCACTTCTTTGCTATGTTCTTTACGTCTTGCCTCATAGTGGGCCAGTAATATCCGAACCGTAGTGCCCGTAAGTAGATGGCTTAGGACTGAATGTGATTGCTGCATACTCCGTTGTACAACTCTTCCATGACGCACAGCCCTTCCTCTTCTCGAAGGCATTAGAGTAGGGGGAGGTTGACTCCCTTACGATATAGGACTCCATCAATCAGTATGTAATTGGTGGTAGGGTACCAAAGCTTCTTTGCCTCCTTCTTGTCTTCCAGCAGTATACCCTACTCCAAATAACTTCGGATAGGATCCATCTAGCTTGGCTTTAGCGCTACTGCAGTTAGTTCAAAAAATTCAGCTAAGCTTAGAGTTATGCTTTTTTCCAGTAGGTACTTTATGAAGATCTTGCTATCCTTCACCTCGAGCTTCCGTATGCCAGTGGAGGTTACCTTGGATAGCCAATTTACTGTAGAATTTTTCAGCTGAAGGATCTTCTTGATGTCCTATGAGGGGAACTCCATTAGGAGGTTCTTCACTTTCTCGAGATATCTCGCTATAGTGTCATCTTTAGCTTCATATTCGCCTTGGACTTGCTGGACGACTAACATGGAGTTCAAGAAAATCCACAACTGCTCAACACCAATCTCCTTAGTTAGCTTGAGATCGGTGATAAGCGCCTCATATTCAGACTTATTGTTACTAGAATCGAATTTGAACTTGAAGGTGTAGCAAATGGTGACCTTATGTGGGTTGGTTAGAACAAGACCTGCACCTTCGCCCCCTGAGGTAGATGACCCATGTTACGCCCTAAAGCGATAGAGTCATAACAGTTCTATAATGCAAACCATTCTAAGATAGAAATTGACCATATAGTCACCACCTTAGGCCTAATTTATATAAGACGTCAACGGCTAACATGCTTTGAAGTAAACGGTTCATAATTTAAACATGATATATACTTATGAACTTAAGTAAAATATACACTTATATTAAAATAATCTAAGTATATTTACAAGATTTAGCTACTTAATTATAATCTACCTGAGTAATTCATAATCTAATATTAAAAGCTTTAAATATAAACCTAAACTTGAGAGTGTATTTGGTCTTCAATTTATATTCTCACTTTTTAGGATCCCGTAATTGCTAGCTTCAAGGTAATTATAAGCTGCTTTTTAGCTAGCACATTCAACAAAGGCTATAGGGATGTAAGCAACCACAGCTTAGTAAGTTAGGGTAAAGACTTAAACCATATAATAAACATAAACAATGTTATCAATCAAATCATTAGGTGCAATGCATGTTCAAACAAATATCATCACAGGACGTTGTTTGGCCTGTCGTGAGATTAAAAAAAATTGCACTTGCTCTAATTTGGGTTGAGGAGTTTTCGTTAATGCAACAGTTCACAACCAAATTTAGGCTTGTGCAATGGAGATATTGCTCCTCCCGTGATTACCTTCAAACTATTAACTTCACCCTTATCATGACCTCCTCTCTTGTCACTTAGTTCAACTAAGGATTAAGAAGGGACCAATTATGCCATCTAACACTATCCCTTTTGAAGGAGTTGGTATTTAGATGATGAATCTTAATACTCTCGTAATGGGTTGCTATGCATGTCCGATTTACGATTACAAATCATATATTTGATTAGATCCAGTTGAACATGATCAATCGTTTTATACAAATCATGCAAATATGAGTCAAATAGCAAATCAACATCAAATTAACAGCTCAAAACAAGTACATGCATATAACCAACTATCTAATAAGCACAATCAAGTATAATTTAAGCCTCTAAGTACTACAAATGAGTAATCCAAAATACGGTGAAGTATTAAACCCAACTTACCTCGACTCTCCGCTTGCTCAATCGAGGTAGGACTCGCTCAGTCCAATGCCAATGATCCCTATAATACTAATGTTGTCTTAGTTTTTCTATAATTGTTATAGATTAGTTTTTATCTTATAACACTTAATTTTATCTTTGGTTAGGGTTTAATATGTCCAATTATCTAAGTTCTCAAATCTCTTATAATTATTCTGGGTTTGGGGCTAGGTTTTGGGTTTAGTTTTCGCATCGATTTCTAAATTAAGTTCTAATTCAATTTCTAAGTACAGTTTTATACATGAACCCTAGAAACTTGTTTCAAGTCATAATGTGAAATTAATCATATTATTTTCGGATATCCTTAATATTGTTTTTGGTCTCTAATTAATGTTTTAGTCCGTGCAATACATCCTAATCCTGATTTAACTATCAAATTTACTTCTGATGTGAGAAAATTTTACATTTTTCACATAATTACGATAATTTAAGTTTCCTACCAGATTTTATATATATTCCTATTATTAGTATAATATTAATTTTTATTCTAATATTTCTATTTATTATAGTTAGTTGCATATTATATATTATTACCTATTATGTACATAATACACATATAATATTTCTATTACTCCAAATATCATTCTCTAACATCAATTAACATCTTAATATATATATATAAATTCGTCCTGAATCAGATTTTACTCATAATTATCCTGATTTCCAAAATTAACTTAAAATATACCATTTTTTTACCTATTATATATATACTATATAATATCCTAATAATTACATCCAACACTCTAAATGCTATAAATATAATATTTTATCAGATTTGAATATCCTAAAACATATAATTATGCCCTAAATCAGCAATTACTCATTTAATTACTTAATTAATTCTAAATTACTCATTTTATGCATCATTTTAAGGCTTAAAATTTTGTTCAAATTTTTGAAAATTAATTTTAGAAAAATGGCTTCATAGCACTGTTCTATATTACCCTAGTAGTTTACAAAAAAAATTTGACTTCCAAACTACACTCTAGAGCCTATTTATTTCTTTTAATTCTAAATACGTTCAATTTCGTTCAATTTCTTAAGCACCCTATATTTACAGACATGATTAAACTTAATTGCTATTTTTCTCTAAATCTAAATATAATAAAATATCATAATAACAAATTTCATAATTTTCTAAGTAGAATTAATAATTTTAATAAATTTTGCAAAATCAGATAAAATTTGGGACTCACCTAGTTCTTAAGCTTTTGGCCACCAACACTGGTTTAAGGTATGTCGGCCGGTCTAGGCGATCCAATTGGAGTGGGTTGGTGGTGGTGGCTCGGTTTTAAGTAGTGGTGATGTGTGGGTTTGGTTCACTAGCTCTTATTATACAAATTTGGGAAAATTTTTTGTAAACCTTAATTCCTCTTCTTATTTCGACCCTCTCTAATTTTTCTACCTTCTTAACTGACCAAATGAGGCTTTAAAATTTTCTTGCTATTTATAGAGGTGTAAAGCAAATTCTATGCATTAAATTGGACAGGAGAATAGCTTATCTTCTTCTATTTTACCTTTTTTGTTGTATTAATCTAATTGGTTGCTTTTATTTATTTAATTCTAGATTGTTGTGCCTCACTTCTAGACATTTCCATATTTTTCTATAATTTTATTGATTTTTCCTTAATTAATTATGAATTTTCTTTAATTAATTAACCTTATTTTAGCTTATTTCGCATATTCTAAGTAATTACCCGTATTTCTACTTATAAGTAAATACATATGTGGTATAAATAAATACTCCTAAATATTATTTAAGTTATTTTATGATTTTTAGTGTGCATATAATTTATTTCTAGCGATTCGTTAGTTATCGAAATGCATTTTATGGATTTTTGATAAATAATGAGTAATATGCTTAAAATTTAGAAATTTTATATTCTCTTATTTTATTACTTATTTTCTTAAATTCGAATTTACCAGATTGCTTTTACTAATATTCTTAGCTTCGTCATAAAATTTGGGTTAAATTGGACAGTTTGCTCAATCATCTTAAATTCTACAAACCAAACGCCGAGTAGCTAATTGTAGGGCTTATAACCCATCGACATAGAGAGTCCACAACGGCTTATCATTGCCTAGTAGTGTTTCCTCCTCTCTTGTATATTCTACCATGAAGTTGGTCAGTACCTGTACCTTATAGGCTGTTCATAGCCGATGTTGGATTTCATATACACTCAATCCCATTGCATACTTCATCATCCATCTAGATGTGTTAGGTTTCTGCAGCATGGTGCATAGTAGTAGATCCGTGAGTACGGTGACTTGGCGTGCTTGGAAGTAGGGCCTCAACTGTCAGGCTGTGATGATGACAGTTAGGGTGAGTTTTTTTGCTCGGGTGTACCTGACCTCAGGCTCATGCAATATATGGCTGATGTAATATATTAGCCTGTATTCTCTTCTCTTTGCTCTAACTAGTATATAGGAGAGTGCTTGATCGCTTATGGCAAGGTATAGGAACAAGTCTTCCTTTTGGACAGGCTTGGAGAGGATCGGTAGATGAGTAAAGAAGGCTTGGTGCTACTAAAAGTTAGTAGCATACTTGGGAGCCCATTCAAAACCCTTGGGATTTTTGAAGATTTTGAAGAACTTAGCGCATTTATCAATACTCTTCGAGATAAATCTGCTTAGGGTAGCCACCATGCTAGTGAGCTTCTATACGTCTCGAATTGAGGTTGGAGGCTTTATTCCCTTGATAGCCGAGATCTTCTCGAGGTTGGCCTCAATAGCTCTCTATGTGACTAGAAATACAAGGAACTTACCAAAGCTGACACTGAAGATGCACTTTTAAGGGTTCAGCTTCATGTCGTACGTGCACATTTGGTCGAAGGCTTCCTAAGGATCCTTAACATGATTGATCGGCTTCTGGCTCTTAACGATCATGTCGTCGATGTACACCTCCATATTATGCCCGATCTAAGGCTTGAAGAGCTTTGTCACCATTCATTAGTATGTAACCTTAGCCTTTTTTAGTTTGAATGGCATCATAGTATAGCAATATGTGTCATAATCGGTGATGAAGGAGGTATAGAGTTTGTCCTTTGAGTCCATTTTGATCTGGTTGTACCTCAAGAAGGCATCCAAAAAGCTTAACAGAGCATATCTTAACGTAGAATTGATAAGCTGGTCGATCATAGGGAAGGGGAAATAATCTTTAGGGCAAGCTTTGTTGAGGTTGGTATAATTGACACACATGTGTCACTTCCCATTCTTCTTCTTAACCAATACCACGTTCGCTAGCTACGTCGAGTACTTTTCCTCCCTCATAAAGTCAACTTTAAGTAACTTTCGCACTTTCTCCTCAATTGCGGCTAGCTGATCTGGAGCAAAATACCTCTTTTTCTATTTAATAGGCTATGTTGTAGTGCCAATGTTGAGGTTATGGGTTGCTAAGTTGGGGGAAATTCTGAGCATGTTCGATGCCGATTGGGCGAACCTATTCGAATTTGCTCACAAGAGGGCAATGATTTTTTCCTTTACTTCGGCTGGAGTCTCAATCCTGACTTTCATGGTATGCTTAGGTGAGCTTTTGATTTGGACGTCTTCTATCTTTTCTCTGGGCTTGCTTCTCTCAACCTGCCTCTCTTGTGGGCTTGTTTTTAGGGAGAAGATGCTATCTCCTTTGGCCGCCTTGATGTATAGCTCTTGTGAGAGCTTTTGATCATATCTACATATTCCCACCCTAAATGGGGTCAAGAATTTGGCTTTTAAGTGAAGGGAAGATGTGATCACCCTAAATGTGTTTAAGCTTAGTCTTCCTAAGAGTGCATCGTAAGAGGAAGGGTAGTCAATCACAACAAACTCGTTATACTACGTCGTCGTCGTCGCCAAGTTCCATATCTAATGTGATGATACCCTTAGCTCAGACCGTACTTCCATTAAAGTCAATGAGATGGTGGTATGGCTTTATTTTTACTGGCAGTTTCTTCCTCATTATCTCGTATGTATGGAGAAAAAGTATATCGGTAGAGCTACCAATGTTCACCATAATCTTTAGGACATCAAATTTTGAGATCCTCACCCCTATTACTAAGGCATCTTGATGGGGTATGTCAACCCTTTCAAGGCCTTCGTTGGAGAAGGAGATGGAAGTATCTAACTTCTGTGTTTTCTTCGTTATGGCCAGCACCTCTAATGGGGTGTTAACCGATCTACTAGTGCTCAACTAGCTCCAAGGGTACAGTCGCCCTATGATTACATTAATGATACCGTTGGGGGCATGATCGTTGTGGCGATCGTTATTCTGCTCCACATGGGTATCCTTTGTCCATCACCTCCGAGGTGCCTTATCTCCATCATCGTCCGAACGGTCATTGTTCCTTCGATGGACCACATACTCGTTGAAGAAATCATGCTAAATGGCATCTTCAACTAGAAGTGTTCTTCAACTAGAAGCACTCTTCGGTGGTGTACCTGTGGTCATCATGGAACTAATAGTATTTGTTAGAGTTCTGATGACTAGGGATCCCCCACATTTTCTACAGCCTCTAGATTAGGTTCTAGTGCTTCACCTTGGAATAGACCTAAGGAATTGGCTTATTTAGGGGCATGTATTGGGTGTAAATGGGAGAAGGGGAGAGTAGGTCATGCTAAGCTTAGCACTTTTTTTTCCTTGAGCTCTTCCCTTCTAGTTTGCTTGGCATCTTACCACCGAAACGATTCTTTATGGACAATTTTTCCTTATCTTACTTTTCGCCTGACCTTTTTCGGTCAGCGTCACACCTAGAGCAAATGTTGTCTTCCTGGTCGATGTACTTCTGGGCTTTATTCTAGAAGTTGGCCAGGGCCTTCGGCTTACCTTTTGCAAGTGATTAAAAGAAATCTCCTAAGGGTCAGATGCCAAGTTGAGCGGCATGGATAGCGACTCTCTCATCCAATTGAAGGATCTCGACCATGGCATTGTTGAATTAAGCTATGTAGTCGCGTAGGAACTCACCTTTACCTTGCATTACTAGGTACAAGGATGATGTATCCTTAGATGGAAGCTTGCTAGCCTTGAAATGGAGGTTAAATCTTCGTGCCAACTCATTAAAGGAGTTGATGGAATTGTTAAGGAGGTGGTTAAACCACGTCTAAGCTACCTTCTTCAGAGTGCTTAGGAAGGCTTTGCATATTATAGCATCCCCATGACTGTGAAGGTTCACGAAGGTATAGAAGTGGAGAAGATGGTCATCAGGGTTGCCTGTGTTATCACACTGGTCCAGGGACGGAAGTTTACCGTTAAGGGGTAGCATTTTATCCTGGACACCTCTAGTGAAGGGGGTCTTATTGTTGGCAACTAACCCGGCGTCGCCAGTAGGCTTGCTCCCTTACTACTCGAAGAATTGCCTTACCATAGTATGGAGCTCGTTCAAGTCGATATCGTTTGCCAGGTGAGCTCGTTGTGCAGCTAAATGAGCCTGTACTCCTTATGAGTCAGATTCTTACTTGTTGTTAGCTAGAGCTCAGTCGCGGGTAACCACAGACCTTACTAGCTACTAATGTAATGGCATATTAGGTTGCTGATCCTTACCATTTTGCTGTTACTGCTAGATGTTATTTTGCCTAGTTTGGGCATTTGAAGCTTCGAGATGGTGAGTTTACATGTTGTACCACTCCACTTCGTCTAGGCAAGGGCAGAGAACCCTATTTTGCGTAGCATACTTTTCAGCCAAGTGTTCTATGCGCTCCTCCAGCACCCCTTAGAAGGGGCTGATTGCCTTTAGGTTGGTTGTTTACCAACTGTTGATTTTCTTGCTCGTCACATTGAGACATGATGTTAAAAGGATTGCTCGTAGGGTATGTGTTTAATGTATTTGAGGTTTCGGGTATAAGAATTCAGTTTCCCATAAATGGCACCAAATGTCATCTCAAAGTTCTTACCGGTAACCGTTTGGATTTTGTACATATTGGGCCTGCAGAACAATACACAATGAAGGGATGCCGGGAGGTTGTACGTCATGACCACTCCGATGCTTTAATTAACAGTGGGCTCTTAAGAGTGTAGGGTACTTAAGGATAATACATAGGCTTAGTATGTAGAGTGTTGTGAAAGCTTAACCGTTGGGTAGTGACTTAATATTTACAATGGAGTGGAGCTGATAGTTGGAGGTCAGTTGGCAAGAGAGATCTTCTGCCATAAGTGTAGGAGTGTGGAGTCGTTATGCTCGACATGTCCTACTTTTTCAAGATGTAGCTATTTCATCTTTATTTTATGCATTCTAATAATTGCAAAGCCTACTAGGCTTAGTTCATTCGGCCCTAGGGCTTAGGCCTACAAGGGTGCGCCCTAGGCCACGAGACGCGTCAGATCCGGTTGGACCTGAAGGGCCCATGCCCAAAGTGCCCGGTCAATAATTAGATATGTAACAACATACGAATAGTTAAAATATGGTAGAAGTGGTAGATAAGTACCCATAGGATTTAAATATGTTTATCACTTATTCTTCCTTATATTGAAGGACAAAAATCTATATCGTACCTCAATATATTCTAGGGTAAAATATACTTTAGGTACATGTGTTTATAACCTTTTTCACTTTGGGTATTTGGGTTTTTATCTTTTTAATTTAGGTGACCAGTGTTTTGCATAATTGAGAAAAACAAACAACTAACTAACTCTGTTAACATCATCGTTAATTTTGAAAAGAAAGGGAAAAAAAAAACATAATTTACCAACCATTAACACTCTTAATACTCAAAATTCTACTAAATCAATTGAACAATATGGTTGATAGCATAACATTCGACATTTAACTATGTCATATCATTTTGCTTAGGGAGAATAGTTAAGGCTTTTCCAGCATGTAAATGACAATGACTATAGTAATAGAGGCATGATTGATGTAGATGATGATAATAATAATGATGAAGACATGGTGGTTTATGAGGGTGTGGTAAAAGATACAGCTACTTATGGTCCGATTAAATTTCTGCATGATGACTAAAATGACTCATTTTTAATTGAATCTTTCTTTGTTACAGTAATCCAACAAATTTTCAATTTTTTTTCTCCTGTTGTAGAACCTCAATGAAACCAAATGAAAATTCCATGTCATTCACTTTCAATTGGTTACGCTTCGAAATTTGGATTTCTATAGATTTGGTTAGATTTAGGTTTTGCTTTCTAGAGTTAATGTTGCTACTAATGGAATTCATTGGTTATTTGTTTTTCTTAATTTTGCAAAAAACAAGTCACCTAAATGAAAAAAATGAAAATACTGGTACCTAAAGTAAAAAAAAAAAAAAAAAAGACTATAAATATAGATACTTAAAATGTAATTTATCCTATATTATAAATAAATGTTTGAAGACCATTTGTTAAACATATTCATAATGGCAAAACTTTTCTTTGATTGAAAAAGAACCCTGTTAGATACAATTCAAATGTACTCACTTTTTGGATTCTACTTTACATTATTTTTCATACTATTCATACTTGTCAATACCTCTTTTTATTTTACTTACTAGCTTCTCAAATTTCATTTAGCAAGCTCAGAACGTTTTCTTTACAAACTTCTTAACTTCAATTTGATTCCTAATTTTTAATGTCTCTAACTCAAAACTGAACTAATGGCTAGTTGCAAATCGGAATAGCATTTTTTGTCATTCACTTTTTACTAACCAATTTTAAAATCAATCCTTTTTTTTTTTTTTTACCTTAACTAAGTTTTCCTTTTAGCAATTCATTGAGTATTCGCAGGATTTGCTTTATGAAAATGAAAACATTATTGATGAGGAGATTGATTCTTCTGTATGCATACTTTTATCTAAAGGATTGACTAGATGTTTAGACAAGCATGTTTTGTTAATTGAACCTAAACTTGCATAATTTAGATTAATCAACTTCCTTAAAAATATTTATGGAAATTCAAAAAAATATTGACATTATCTATTAACCTTCATTTGATTCACTTCCCAAATATATATATCAAACCAATAAGGATATATTATCCAGTGATTTTATTTTTTTAAAAAGTGAATAAACATAGTGGGTAAACATTAAATAACAAAAGGTTATTATAAATTGTAATAGAGGTAAAAGTTCAATGTATTAAGAGGGAAATATAATATGCGACAAGAACATGTTTATGTTTTAAGATGATATGATTGTTATAGATTAAAACGATTATTTAAGAATAGTAAAGTAATATCTCTAAACTATAAATAGCATACAAAATAAAACCAAACCTAGCAATCAAATTGATGTTTTAAGGCCTAAATGAAGATCTAAATTTTGAGATGGTAGGCAATGATTCATATTTAAATTGTATTTGATTTGCTAAGATTGTGTTGTATGAATATTGGTCTACCAACAAAGTGGATTGGGTTCGATTTTATCCTCTCTTAAGTATAATATCATGGTATTAGGAGGAAAAATGTATTTGGTTTAAATAAAGATCAAAATTAAATCTTGGGTATATTATATACTAACAAATTTTATAAGTCTTAAAGGGTTTAAAGCAACTAAAGGTAGAAAAATTTGAGTGTGATTTTAAGTTTGAATTCAAATGTTAGAAATTATTTAGAACCAAATAAGGTGAATTGGTAAGAGGAAAATCAAGGATTTTTATTGGTTTTGTAGATGTTGTGCAATTCTTAGATGTTAAGAGGAACTCCAGTTTTCAAACTTTAAAATATTCATGAAGTGACATTAAAGAAAAATTCAAGTGTATCAACATGCAAGGTTTCAAGTTTAGGCAGATTTCAACTTTGGGAAAAAGGTTATAATAAGTTTCAAATCTTTATATTTTTAGTTATTTGTCTTAAAATTTTCAAGGTTAAACTTAAATTGTAGTAATATGATTAGATTTTGAAGGGAAATATATTCATATCACTATTAAAATAGATAGTTATCTGGAGTTTCAATTACAAATATTTTTGGATTTTTGTTTTATGTTTTACATTGAAAAGTAAAAGATATAGATGTTTCTTTTCGAGGATGTTTATAAAGGAAACAAACTATTTAATCAACTCTAGTTCATAACTTAGACATGATGCCATAATAAGAACCAAATTAGATTAGAAGAAAAAAAAAAACTAAGTCTTTTTGTTTAATCTAAGTGATAAGTTAAAAGGAAGAAAAATATGGAATTCAATCCCTGTTACCTAAACTTTAATTCCTAAAAGTTTTAAAAATGATGCCAAATCAATACGCTTATAGAGTTTTAATAATTTAAAAGAATGATAATAAATATTTAAAAAATTTCTAAAACTTAAGTGTATTTTATGAAAGGTATAAGACTTGATTCACAAAAGTAGAAAAGTTTAGGACATGATTGTACATTTCAAAAGGTTTAACACTTTATTAACAAAATTTAACTAATTGAAGATTGGTGACCATTTTTATGTAAATCGTGAGAAGTTAATTACTATTAAAGTTTCTATTTAGTTATATACGGTTAAGTGACTAATATGTTATCATGCCTCAAAACTTAAGGTGTAACAACTTCATCACATGCTCATACCTTAGTATGGGTATGCAATAGTTCAAAAGTCTATTAACTATCATAATTTATAAACAAATCTACCAAACTTGCTTAATAATCACACCGTATATATTACATAACCAAGTGGCTCATAGAAGTTCAACTTTATAAATGTATAACCATATTAATTATTGAAATTGAAGGGAGCTTAAGTTTACTTGCAAGTCTAAAAAGCAAACCAAACATCTACATTTAGTTTATATAATCCAATAAAGTTTAACAAACATAAACATCAAGTATCTATCCTTTAATCCTCATATTATTCAAGGCAACTAACATTATTCCCATATCCAAGGTTTAAGTTAGATTTAAAGTTGTCATAGAGATCAATCACATCTACAATACCTAATTTTGAAAAAAAAATAAAATTCGCAAGGCTAAGTTGAGATCTAATATGTAACTACAACAAAAACAAGTGGATGCCATACAATCCAATCACATCACACACCAAAAATGCTTATTACTAATGCATAACACAATAGATTATTATCTTCGATCAAGTAACTCAATACAACACGATCGTAGTGTTGTAAGACTTAGAGTAATTCATGAGTTTGTAGCTATGAAGTTGATGAGCTATTGCTCAACATGATAATATTGATGCAAAGCACATCCAAGAAGAAGAAAGTAAATAGTAGAAAATATTAGAACAGGAAATAACATAATTTGCAGTTGTCATCTATCTTGTTATCAGATGTATTAAATAATTGTACAAGCAGTAGAGTATATATATACAGACTACAACAAATAATGAATGACCATGTGTACAATTATTCTATATATACAAAACTAAATTACTATACTTTCACAATCCTCCTCAAGTTGGAGTAGCTTGAAGCCTAACTTGCAACAAGTAGAAGAACGTTGTATAACTAAAGTGAGCTTGGTAAAAAAATCTACAAGTCAAAGTGAAGAAGCAATGTGTATAGGAGAAACAAAACCGTGAGCTACATGATCACATAAAAAATGCACATCAACATCAATATGTTTCGTCCAATTGTGCAAACAAGGATTTCGAGCAATAAGCATAGTAAACTTGTTGTCACAAAACAAATTGATAAGTAAAGACACTAGTAAACGCAAGTTTCGCAATATGTAAGAACACCACAACAACTCCTTGATAGTTGAAGCTAAGCTCCTATATTCCACCTCAATAGAAGATGTATTGATAGTAGATTGCTTTTTAGATTTCCCCAAAACAAGTGCTTTGTGCATCATGATACAATAACTAGTAATTGACTTATGATTAATAGAAGAGGATGCCCAATTAGCATTAGCATAATAATGCAATGTCAAAGGATTATTTTTAGAATAAAAGGTTCCAAGAATTGATGTACCTTAAGATACCTGAATAAATGTAAGGTAGCTTGCAAATGAAGGTGTCGAGATTGAGACAAAAACTAACTTAACTTGTTCACAGCATAACTGATGTCAGGACAAGTTAATGTCAAATACAACATTCATTCAATAATGCATCTATAAGACAAAGGATCATCAAGAATATTACCATGGTCTTTATGTAAAACCAAACTAAAAGGAAGAGGAAATGCAGTCAGTTTACATGTGGTAAGACCCACATTAGAAAGTAAATTAACAAGAAACTTGCATTGATTAAGAAGAATTCCTTGAGTAGTGCGACACAGTTGAAGCCCTAAGAAAAATTGAGCATAACCTATATCCTTTATGGTAAAATGAGAGTCTATAGAACGCTTCATTGCTAAAATGGAATCAACATAAGTACCAATGATAAGCATGTCATCCACATAAAGTAGAACAATCAAGAATTTACCCGAATTAGAACATGTAAATAAAGATGAATCATCAACAGATTGAGCAAAGCCTTACTTAAGCAAAAAATTGAGAAATCTCAACATCCATTACCTTGATGCTTGTTTAAGAGCATATAAGGATCTTCTAAGCCTATAAACCTTATTTGGACCGACCTTAGAATAACCTTGAGGAACCGATATATATATTTCCTCATCTAAGACCCATGTAAGAAAGCATTATCAATATCTACTGGAAAAAGTAGCCAATCATATGCTACAGCCAAGACTATCAAGATATAGACAATACCCAACTTAGCTAATGGTGAAAAAGTATCATGATAATCAATATCTTCTAACTAAGTATAGTCTTTTGCCACTAATCTAGCTTTAAAACATTCAACACTTCCATCCGATTTGTTCTTATTTTGTAGACCCACTTAGACCATATAGCTTTGTTGCCCTTGGGTAAATCTGTAATCTCCTAAGTATCATTTAACTCTAAGGCCTCAAGTTCTTTATTCATAACTTTAACCCATTTCAGAGTTTTAGAAGCTTGAGCATACGAAAAAGATTCTTTGATTGCTAGTACTTGTATGAAGGAAGAAACATAATCAGATGGAAATAAAGTAAAGGTATTAGAATCTAGTAATGGGTAAAGAATAGGGAAAGAGGAAGAAGATGCATCAACTGAGTGAACCTAAAATGAGTGCACATAGTCCTTGAGCTAAGAAGGTGGTTCATGCTCCATTAAGGACCAACGCAAACAAGAAGGTGCTATTGAAGTGTGTAGAGGAACTACAAAATTATCAACAGGAAAAGGTTGTGTAGATGTCTTTGTTAATGGACTACACATGGCCTTTCATTATTTGTTGTAGTTTATATATAAATATTGTGTTGCTTGTACAGTTATTTAATACATTTGACAATAGAACATATGACAACTATAAATTTTTTTATCTCTAATTATGATATTTTCGACTATCGACTTTCTTCTTCTTGGATGTGCTTTGCATCAATGGTAGTAGCTCATCGACTTCACATGGTATCAGAGAGACGGTTGATGTAAGTTTCTTTAATTTACTGATTGTTTACAATTTTCTTTTCTTTCGTAAGAAGATAAACAATCAGCTAGATAAATTTTAAGGCTTACAATTAAATTGCGTTAATGAAAATCCTTTATTTTTGTTTGGTTATGATAATCTTAGAATGGTGATTGGCAATATTATCTTCAACGAAACTAATTTTCAAGCATGGAGCAGATCAATCAAATTAAGATTAAGTACTACAATCAAATTAGGTTTTATTGATAGAACTTTACCTAAGCCTGATCCTTATATGGCTGACACAGCTAAATGGATTCGAAGCGACTATATTGTTTGATGTTGGATTTTAAATTCGATGTTGCCAGATTTATCTCAAAATTATCTCTACACTCAATCTGCTTAAGAATTGAGGATTGAAATTTTCGAGGGACACGGGCAAAGTAATATACCATTAATGTTTCAACTTTAATATGAGTTGAGTAATATCAAACAACAGATTAGTCAGTAGAGTATTTATATACAAATTACAATAAATAATGAATGGTACTCTCAAAACACTTATGAGTCATGAACTAGATGCATCATCCAAAGGTAGTCATAGACTAGCCATTAATAATATTAATCCACTAAAGTTGTCCATACAAGCATCTCTTACCTCTAGTATAATGCTTTCTTCTAATAAACCAACTTGTACCTCAATAGCTACTCTAGTTAATAGCCCACTAAATAGGTCAATGCTCAATTACCATATCATTCCGATACATTAATTTACTTGGGACACTATAATTATTGGTCTGTAAGCACCTAACCAATTATGGATTATCATGGATCTTTTAGCTTCTACCAAACATGAACAACATATTTTTGAAGTCATTTAAATTCTACCTTAACACACATCTAACACACATGGTAACCATGTACTAGATTTGTGCTTGCCAATTCAAACTAATAAGTCAACTATTGAATTGAAGCAACAAAGCCTTATTATCAAATGCCTAAGAATATGTTAAATTTATTTTCCTTCACCTAAAGGTTAAATTTACACTTAAGTAGGCTTAGGAACTCAAAATATTCAATTGACTACACTTCCTGAGGCCTTACTTGATCCTTTCTTCTACTCCCAAGTACAATTTAAACACCAAAAGCCTTCTCTCAACTAAGCCTAGGTCCATCTCTTCTTGTAAATAATTTCCAAAGACTCATTTTCATAGTGATAATTAACATATGACATGCAATTATAATCACAATTTATCAAAATTGTACAATTCTACAAGCAACAACCTTTAATTGAATACTTCTCTTCTTCTAATTGATTAAATACTGTTGAAACTCCAATTAAATATAGAAATCAAGATTACAGCATACCTAATTCTCAATGCTTGAAAATTCACCAACTGCATTCATTATACGTTATTGCTCTTCACAATTCCTTCAAAACACTATCTTTCTTTTAAAATTCTTGAACAATTTTCCATAGTTAAAAAGAGGCAAAAGTACTTACCACGCTTCTAATGTCTTCTTCTACACACAAAAATCATGTAACCTCTTAATTATTGTAACCTTCACAACTAACCATTCGAGGTTTCGGTCGGTTGAAAGACTCGATTGAACCTAAATTATAAGGTAAAGTTAGAAATATTAGTAAAAATGATCCCGTAAGTTTGAATTTAAGAAAATAAGCAATAAAATAAAAGACTATAAAAATTTCAAATTTTAAATATATAACTCGTTATTTATCGAAAATGCATAAAATGCATTCCGATAAGTAACGAATCGCTAGAGATAAATTATATGTATACTAAAAATAATAGAATGACCTAAATGATATTTAGGAATATTTATTTGTATCATATATGAATTTACATGTAGGTATAAATATGCGTAATTACTTAAAATACACGAAATGTGCTAAAATAATACAAAATACTTAAAGAAAATTCATAATTAATTAAGGAAAAATCAAGAAAAATTAGGAATGATCCAGAATTGGGTCGTGGCAGCTGGGAAAAATAAGAAAAAATTCGGCCAATTAAATTAAGACAATACAAAAGCCAAAAATTAAGGGATAAGGCAATTGTTTTTCCCAATTTAATGCACAATAATTACACTAAAGCTCTATAAATAGCAAGAAAAATTCAGAAGCTCATTTGGACAGTTACAAATCAAAGAAAATTTGGTAGAGGCTAAAATTGAGAGAAAAATTTGGTTTAGAAAAAACTGTGCAATTAGGGCTTTCAAAGGGAATCCACACCAGACGAGTAGCTAGGAGTGGACGGCCACCACCACCACACGGTGGTGGCAGCGCCCAGGCCAACCGACAAGGCCATGGTGGCCGGCGGTGGCCGGAGCCACCCAAATCGGTGAGTCCAATTTCCAGCCCGATTCTTGTGTAATTTTGTAAAAATAGTAAATATTATTAGAAAATTATGAATTTTGTTATTCTAGAATATTTTTGTATGTAGTTTTTATGAAAAATATTATTTTGATGAAAATATGTCTCGTGATATAGGGTCCTTAGGAAATCATGCAAAACCGAGTATGTTTCGGTTTAGAAATAAATGATCTTAGGAGTGTAGTTTTGAGCCCAAAATTTTTGTGTAGATTACTTAGATGATATAGAACAGTGCTATGAAGCCCGTTTTAAAAAATTAATTTTCAAAATTTTTAGATAATTTTTAGGCCCTAAAATGAGGCATAAAATGGGTAATTTAGGGTTAATTAAATAATTAAATGGTTAATTAATGATTTAGTGAATAAGTATATGTTTTAGGATGTGAAAATTTGATGGAGTATGATACTTGTAGCATTTAGGGTGTTAGATGTAATTATTAGGTTAATTATGTAATAAATGAGTAATAGGGAAAAATAGTTAATTTTATAAATTAGGGAAATTTGGGGTAAAATCTGATTTAGGATGGATTTAGACATTTTGAAATGATAATTGATGTTTAGAGATGGTAATTAGAGTGATAGAAATATTAGAAGTGTATTATATACATAAAAGGTAATAATACATAATAGGTAATTATTGGAAATATAATAAATAGAAAATATTATAATAAAAATTGATATTTTGATAATAATAAAAATGTACAATAAATCTGATAGGAAACTTGAATTTATGTAATTATATGAAAAATGTAAAAATTTCTCACATTAGGAGTGAATTCGATACATTAATATGGATTTAAGTGTACTGAGTAAAATAAATACTGATTAGGGGTAATGATGGTATTTAGGAGATCGGGAAGTAATGTGATTAATTTCACATTATGGATTGAAACGGATTTATAGGGTTGGAATTTAAAACATTACTTAGAAATCGAACTAAAACCTAATTTAGAAATCGATGCGAAAATCGAACCTCAACCTAACTCCAAATCTAAAATAATTGTAAAAGACTTAATACCTAGATAATTAGGCATATTAAACCTTAAACAAAACCTAACAATAAGCGTTATAGGATAAAACGAACCTATAATAGTTATATGAAAAGTTGAAATCACGTTTGTGTTATAGGGATGATTGGCGATAGCTTGAGCAAATCGAACCTTGAGTGAGTGAGCGAGGAGTCGAGGTAAGTTGGGATTAATACGATGCTGTATTTTGGAGGCTTGAGATTATGCTTAGTTGTGCTTGTTAGATAGTTAAATGTGTGCATGTGCTTGATTATGGGTAATGTTATGATTCTGTTTGTTGTTTTGGCATATATTGTATGATTTGTATAAAATGACTGATCACCCTAAACTGGACTTAATCAAATATATGACCAGTAATCATAATCGGACATGCATGGCAACCCGTTAGGGGAACTTAGGACTTTCCGGCCAAATACCGACCCCTTTGGAAGGGATAGTGCAGGATTGCAAAATGGTCCCTTTTTCATCCTCAGTCGAATTAAGTGACAGGAGAGGAGGTCGTGGCGAGGGTAAAGACAGTGGTTCGAAGGTAGTCGCGGGAGAAGCAAGGTCTCTATTACACAAGCCTGGGTTTGGTTGTGAGCTGTTGTATTAACGGCAACTCCTCAACCCGGATTAGAGCGGGCGTAATTTCTTTAATCTCATGACGAGCCGGACAACGTCGTGCGATGGCATTTGCTTGCACATACATTACATCTAATAAGTGATTAAAAACCTTGTTGTGTTTCCAGTATAGTTTTAAGTTCTCCGTCCTAACTTACTTAGTTGTGGTTGCTCACATCCCTATAGACGTCGTGTAGGTGCTGGCGAAGAAGCGGCAAATCACTACTTTGAAGCTAGCAACTGCTGGATCCTGGGGAGTGAGAAAAAACATGTGAAGAATAAACATATATTTTTAAGGTTTAAGCTTTTACTTTAAAATTTTTCATTTCCAAATACTATAATAACTAGAAAATATATTACAGAGAAATATTGTAAACTTTAATTACAATAGCTGAATTATAGTATATATATATTTCCTCACTTTTTTAGATAAATGATTTATTTAAATTACAAACTGTTTACTTTAAAGCGGGTTAGTCGTTGACGCCTTGTATAGATCAGGTCTAAGATAGCGGTTGTAAGACCAACTTTTATCTTAGGATGGTTTATACGGCGGAGCTATTACGACTCTGCCGTTTCGAGGCGTGACAATTATTACTCACAAAGGACAAAGGAGTTATGATCAAATGTGGGAGGGAGAGAGATAAGGTGGTTACCTTGGATTCTATTTGCGATAACAGTTCGTTGGAAGAGGGAAAGGATACTTGGAGAAAGAGAGACAAGAAAGCGTATATTTCTTTGGAGAGTAGTTATGTTCTTATAGAAACTGCCATAAGAAGGATCTAATTGAATGTTTGGTTTTCTGGTCCAACTAATTGGTAGATCCATTCCTCAAAATAAAATTAAGAGTGTATCAAATTAAGTTTACAAAAAATAAAGAGGATAAGATTACTATTTTACCCTTCTTTTTGAATTTTTTAAGGGATATTTTAAATGTATTATGTATTACTCGTGTTCATAGTTGGATACATGTATCTTTATTAGTACATTGGAATTACAAAACCCCCATTTCTTTATATATACACATTATATTTCCAAATAGAGTTAACTCTCACCATAAATGTTGTTTAACTCGTACATGGTCCTCAAAACTCCTTATGCTATTATTTTTGTCCAAATTAATTAAGTTAATGACTTAATAGTTCTTGACAATCTATTATATATATATATATATATATATATTTCATTATGATAATATTTGTAAAGAGGAAATTATGCTCCATCTAATAGGATATAAATTCTTATAGGAAAAGAAAAAGGGAGATAATAAAATAAATAATACATGCTTTCTCTGATATTTCATCATCAATAGAGAGATCTAAACAATAATAGTACACATAATTATTACATTGATAACATTCTTCCAGTAAAGAAATAAATGTAAAGTAACAACTTGGAAAAGTAGAATATGCCCAAGCTGTATGAACTCTGACATAGGAGTAGCTAATAAACTCCTCAAGGTGGTGGCCCAAATGGGCCAGGAGGGCCTGGTGGGCCAGGTGGGCCAAATGGGCCACCGAAGCAATCTTGGAACAACCAGCAGCAGCACAAACAGCTTAAGCTGTAAAGAACAGGATATAAAATTGACATTAAATAAACATGATAGATAAGATATATGATAGTGATCTAGAATATCGTCACCTGATAACATTTAATGTCAAGAATATCAAGTTTGTTAGACTCTAATGGAATAAGTATTTGTTGGATGGATAAGATTGATTTTTCCTGTTCTTGTTACATTATAATAGTTCGTTAGAAAAAAAAAAAACCTTAGTGGGGAAAAACTTGGGGACGTTTAGATACGATGTAATTAAGTTATTGACATGCTTCCTCAAACATATTACAAGTAATTAAAATTACAAGTAAAAAATGTTTGTCTATTTCTGTCAAATAAAATTCTATGGAATTAATCCTATTAGTTTTTCAACGAAATTGATATGATAATATTAATATAGCCTGGGGAATAAAAAAAATAATTCTAAAACTCTTAAAATCTCAATAATTATTAGGAGGTGTGAAATTACTTTCTGATATCCCACTCCCACGCTTGCATTTCCACCTTGTTTTATTCTCATTTATTAAAATTAGTTTTCCACGTGATTCGGATGTATTTTGGGAATAATAATAATAGAGACACATAAGACATGATCACATATTTAATCTTTAAAGCCCAAACAGTACCGAATTATTTTTTAGTTTTCTATTTTTCATCATAAATTTAATTCAATTGTTTGTATCAACTTCAACTAATTTTTATTCATTACAGTACTGATATATTCATTATAACTGATGTACACGTTACAACTAATCATTTAGAATGCAATCAGTTCATGAGCATATTATAGTAATGCTATCAACATACAATATTTCAAATACATCATAAACGGAAACAAAACTCGACATAACAAATATCGAAAAGTTCCAAAATATATAAAAAAAAAAAAAAAAAACACACACACACACACACATACCAACCCACCCCACCACAACCCCCCACAACCACCCCCACCCTCCCTTAAAATCAAAGAAAAACCTCAGAAGAAGCCAATAACGAAAACTGTTAATTAAGTCTCTTATACTTACCAAGAACCAATAAAATCACAAAAACCACCGAACGGTCCTAACGGCGGCCCTCCAGGTGGAGGACCCCAACCAGGCGGTCCTCCAGGTCCTCCTGGTCCCATATGTTATGTATCTAAAAAATTGAACTCTTGCTTCAAATTAAATCCCAAGAGCACAATGCTTTAGGGTTTCGCACCTAGGATGCTCAATTCTTACGACTTCTTAGCAGGAAATAATGAATGCATGAAGAGGGCTCTCTGGGGTTTAATAGATCTAAGGGATCGGAGAGTTTGCTTTTGCTACTTACTTTGCTTTCACTACAAGCATCCTGTCGTCTACCTCTTTTTCAGATTTTGAAACTATATGGCAATGTGGATACGATCATTGTCTTTGCATCTAACACTCTCTCCAACTAAACTTCAAAACTACCATTCAAGATTTTGGAGACAAATGGGTTTCCCACATAAAATGAGTTTCCAACAATGTTCACCGAACATGTCCATTGATCGACGTGTCATAAATAAATCCACGTGTAAAAATTCCAAAGTCAAATTGATGGTGGTAGTTAAACACATGTAACCTTGTTACGGCCTAAAAAACTAGTTTATTTTACAATCGTATTATATGTCGGTTGTGTTTATTATAATCCCATCATTTCATCTTTTGCTCACAACTTTAAATTATTTTAACACATCTTCATCACTACAAAAATTTGAAAAGAAGGTCCGGGAGCAGCCCAAAATACACTGTATTATACCTAATCCAGAAACTCCAACCCCTTAACCAAACCCATTTCTATAATATGGATTCCATATATGAAACGGTTCATTAATGATTAGATTCATTAGCTTAGATTATAGAATAAACGGATGTATACATAGGCAAATTAATAAATTGGTAAATTCATGGATATAGATCATGTGTTGGTAGATTAAGTATATTGTGATAAATTTAATGTACATGAGTATGTGGGTGTTGTCCAAAATTTCCATAAATGTGAAAAATCACTAATTGAATTATATATATATATATATATATATTTTTTTTTTTAACTTTAAACGTAAAGCTTTGAGTTGCTAAAATCGTATTCCATTGAACTTTTACTTATTAAATTTATCACCTTATCTTTGATTGATTATACTTGTGCTCTTAGACCAATAAATATGCGCTACACATAATAAATATGATAAATAAAAATACAATTATATATGTCATTTAGCAATTTTAAGTTTTAGGTATGATAAATAGAAGTTCAATTGGATATGAAATTACCAAATCTCAAGTTTGAAGTGTGAAATTATATAAAGACAAAAAGTTTAAGTAGTAACTATTGATAGGTTACTTTGGACGAAGACCTCTCAGGCCTAATCAAATTCATCAAGTTTTGCCTTGCTAGGCTTACCTCTATAGGCCTAAGCTTGGCTTTTAGTGGCTCAAACTTACGAAGAATTATAACGGCTATAAACTACAAGATAAGGATAAAACAGCTATAAACTACAAGATAAGGATAAAACAGCTATGTTCTAAATGTTAGGGACACGTCGAACATAATAGCTCTACTCTTTCATACTTACAAGAGAAGATCTCTCTTGCCAACTGATCTCCAATGACCGGCTCTATTTTGTTATAAATACTAAGCATTTACCCAATAGTAACTCTCTAAAAACTCTACATTCTAAGCTTGTATACTCAGCATTCGATATATAAAAAGTTTATTGCTAACTTAAGTATCGAAGTGGCCACATCGAACAACCTCTAACGTCAATTACTGTACATTATTTTACAGGCTCAATATGTACAAATCTTAATCAACTACCGGTAAGAACTAAGTAACGATGGTAACTTTAATATTATTCCTTCAAATTAATGTATAAAATGGTTATCTTATTATACCATTCAAGTAGAAATAATATTTCTTCCATCATTGAAGACTATCTCATAGGAATATACTTCTCTCACTATAAAGATAATTCTCTCTAATTAAAGATGATATGACGGATTATAATGAATTTCGACAATCTAAAACATCAAGAAATCCGAAACAAAAAAAAAAAAAAAGTACATAGAAAAAAAGAAAAAGAGAGCAATATGCGAATCGAATAAATTTGAAGGATCAAGAATCCTTCCACTTATTATAATCAGAAACTTGGAAACATCATGAGCCTCCAATTATGGCCTCACCTAGCATTGATAAAAAATAAATACAGTAAATTAATCTAGTTAAAGTAAATATTTCCAATAACATCCGATAATTCTTTATAATTCACATAAAAAGTGTATAATACTTGGAAAAAAGATTCAATAATTCTAAAATTTTATGTAAATTAATGAATTACGTGCACATACCAATAAAATTTTGATATATAATAATATATTTCGTATGTTAGTATCATTCAAGCTTTTATCTTTTATATTATCATTTAGAGTTTGGAGAATAACATTCATGGAAAAAAGAAGATATTATCGATAGTTCGAGGTTTACCTTTCCTCTTCTATGTCTAGGAGCTGCGAATGCACATGCAGGGGCAACATGAGATGAGACCACTGTATATCAAAGAAATACAAAGGGAAAACATAAAAGATAAAAAAAAGTCTTTAAATAATAAAACATTGAATCTTCATATATTTTTTTGTTGTATTTTCCGAATAATTTGGGATTTTCAATATATTATTTTGTTATGGGATTCTATTATGAACATAAACAGATGTGAGTTAAGATACTAACGGGTTGAATTTGACTTGAAGTTGCACATGAAAAATTTAAGCTTTATAAGATTGTTTAGATTTGATTTATCTAAAAATATTTTTCTATTAATTGAAATAATACTATTATACAAAATCTATTCAAACTAGAGTAAGACTTAAAAGAGACTTGATAACTGGTTAAGCTACTCATTATAAAGCTTAATATGTTTGTTCGAATAAATTTGATCTCTACATTCCCATTTGCAACATATTATGTGTATATACATATAACTGTCCACAGAAGATATGTTAAGCATTTCGGTTTAATATTTTGATTTCATGGAAATGAGTAAATTTCTGTCTTTGACATGTAGGAACATAACACAATATGGTTCGAGCTGTGGGGAAGAGATTCATTAAATATCATATGCTGTTAGGGTTATAGTGGTGGATAGCAATTACTAATAATATTTTAACATTATTATAACATATTAAAAAAAAATAGTATTAGGCAGAAAGATATTTAATTCTGACGGAAATTATCATCAAGTCTAAATTATAAAAATAAATTTGTGAAAGATGATCTGTTGATATTACCATAACAATTTATTGTTCTCATTTCTGTCTTCCCTTTCCCAAAGATAAACTTTAAGAAAAGGGATGGAAAGTATATTTTCATTCTCAAATGTCGGATCTCATGCGACTGGTAATACGATCTGATTGACAGTTGGAAACAGCATGGTGTTACATGCTTTCTTTTGGCAACTACCATGGTAATTCTTATATAACATTGAAAACTTAATGATTCAGGTGGAGCCCAACACAATTTAGTCTTGATTCTTCGTAAGGAAGTTGCTGGAGAAGTTATGGAACCAACGAGTAACATCTAGGATCTAGTCATTGTCTTACATATTAAGAAAACACAGCCACGTTTTGATATATCAACAAAAGGTCTCAATCATCATAGAGTATACATATAATTTACAAGTAAGCAACAATGGTAAAGAGATAACGAAAACAGCCACATTCTTGACAAAGCCCTCTTACCTCTTCCTTCTTAGAGCTTGATAAAAGTAGAGAAAGGGATTGATAAGAAGGTATTAGCAACAATAAGTTTTATCATGGGATAGCTTACGATATACATATGAATCTATTAGATCATGTTCATTGTGTGTGTCTTGACACAAATATTCATGATTAAGGAACTCAATTTGCACTCCTTTAGTAATACTATGTGATGATATGAAAATTTAGATCTGTTTTGTTTTTCTAATAATGAACGTTAGATTATTCAATTTTTAATTATCTTTTGAAAAAATTTGACTGTGAAAACAATATAATTCGTGTTACTTCAAATATTTATTTATTTTTAAAAAAGTAATAATAGTATGGAGTAAACAAAACTTGAAAATTATAAAAGGAACTTTGGTGAAAGAATCTAGTAATAAATTATAGAGTGAAACTTTTTAGATTTCTTAAGGGATATACATGGTCTTATATACTCATATTGAAAGAGCGTTTTGTATATTTATAGATTTAGTTAGATAAAAATTATAGAAATATAACTTACATGAAAAATTACAAAATTCAGTTAAAGAAAAATTATAGAAATATGAATTATATAACGAATTACAAAACTATTGTTCCTAAATCACATGTAAGACATGCAAATTTTTTATCTTATATGAAAATCCCATGTCTAACATGTGACAATCATGCAATCTAACATTGCTTGCCTAACATGCCTATTCATGCAATTTGAAAATTGCATTTTGTAGACACAACATTGTGACGTTAGTGAATTCTTAAAATCATAACTTATACATGCGATTCTTTTGTAATTTTTAGTATCATATTTTCTAGATATGATTTAGGCATTTACATTTATGTAATTAATTTTATTAATTCGTATTTATATAATTTTTCTTTTTAAGTTTGATAAACATATATTACACCCCATATTGAAGTGCAATAAATCTAATGCATATTACACTACAAAAAAAAGTTAACTATTTTGCTATCATGTTAGTTGTAAAAGCCAAAAGAAGATAGCCTCTAGCCATCTTTTAAATATCATAAATCTTATACAGAAAAACCAACTTTAAAACAACATTTGATTCATCAACAATCAATATATTTCTATACCATCAAACGAAAATATTTTAAGAATGTTAAAATTTCAATCCTCTATGATGATTTAGGTCCTTGACCGGACAGCATGATCTGGAGGCCCACAATCCCACTGAAGCCCAAGCCGACCAACTTACTCTAAGATCCGACTGATCTCCACAAGGTTACGCGACCAAGGTTGGCCTAACTGAAGAATCGACTAAGTTGACAGAGTCAGCCACTGATGGGCCTTGGCGTTCTCATGGCCCATATTATGGCCATTGCTCTTTTCACCCTATTTTGCAGATTAGCCGAAGGAGCCCAAAGTTGCCTCGGCCCAAGCCCATCCAATCCTGGAACCCCACCTAAGGCTTTATTGACAAGGAACTAGTGACGACATGTTCCATTAGAATTATAGTGAGAAAAGAAGGAATAAAATAAACAAAGCCATGTCAGTCGACGATAAGCACGACAGACTTAATAGAAAGATGAACCTCCATGATGTTCTTTCGTATCTCTAGATTACAGTAAATAAGAAAGTTAAAAAAGTTTCTTACATTACTATTCATCAAATAAGATTTTATAAGCTGAGTATAAGTTTCGAAATCTTTGATTTAGACAGAAAAAATTGACATGTGCTTTTGGAAAAAAAAAAAGAGAAGGATTTCTTAATGTTAATATGCCACTTGAATAGATTAAGTAGTATCATTAAATTTTCTCTCGTGTCTTTAGCTTTTAATTGTTTGGTCCTTCCCCTTAATTTTTGCTTATATGGATGGCAACGAAACCAAACTACATTTAGGGAAAAATGTGTGCATATGTATCATTACTCTTGTTAAATATATGCATCTAGAAAGGAGGGAGGAAAAGAATTAAAGCGGTATAGAGAAGTAATTTTTGTGCGTGCTCTAAAGTTTTCAATTAAAAATTTTGAATTTCGAATAGAGATACTAACTTTTACCTTGCTAAGGCTAGAAGCTCGTTGATGGCAGTGCTCCGATTACATATGAGGCTAAATTGATAGCACTAATTAAAATTATGTAACATTTCTTAGGCATGAGAAATTAGCTTGTTTTCTAAGCATATCTCATCGTTTTTTTTTTTTTTTTTTGAGACAAAAGATTTATTAGATAAGATGTATAATATATATGCATATGTGGTCATAAATATAAATCAATAATGGCGTGGAAGAAGTTTAAAAAAGGTCCAAAGAGCGAGTCCTACTCCTATCTATGAAGACCACCATCCCACACAAAGCCATTTCTACATAATGGAATCTTTGAAACAAGGAGATATAGTTTCAATTGATTAATTAATCTAATTATTAATGAACCAATCTATTATAGGTAAGATTGTTAAGACCTTTTTAACCAAGATATGAATATTAATTTTCCAACAAAATGAATTAAATTTGATTCCTCTTTCCCATATAGCTGTGGCTAGAATAGTTTGTAAATATAGATATGTATTGGCAAATTGAATATATTTTGATACTTTAAGCTCAATGTTATATGAGTATTTTTCACAATTTGTATATAAAGTGGTTTACTCTTATGTTGGTATCATTTAAGCAAGAAGTAATATTGTTTCCATTATCATGAAGACTATCTCATACTAATGTCATTGTATATTTTCTCTCTAATTTACCAGGATAATAAAAAATAAAAAATAAAAATAAGGCCCCTAAACCGCTTATCATTTTAGTTATATGGTAATGTTAATAGTACATTTGTTAATTCTAAAATATAGGTACTTTAGTAAATTACCCCAAGTTTTTAAATTTCAAACCTAAATAATATAATGTGATCTTTTTTCTTTTAATTATCTTAACTATTGATTATATTTGATAGTGTAATGACCTATCCTTTAGGAATCTACTTAAACTTGTAAAATTTAATTATGATATCTAATGGATGAATTGTTATACTGTCTTTAAGATTGATGATAAGATTTATCTATAACTTTCAACCTGGATAACCATCATTAGAGTATCACAATATACAAATATCATATCAATCCCTGCTAGAATAAAAACTTAACTGCATAACATCATGTTGATCGTTATCTCTAAAAGCTCAAATAAAAACTCCGTCTGAACCTGTGTTTGATGGGAACTAGACCGAAACCTGACTCGAGCCCGTCTCCCAGGAATTCAGAACTAGGCACGATGAATTTTGAACGACCAATCAGTTGAGGACGGGAGCTAGTAAATTGAAACTTCCTCTTATATAGTCTGCCGACCTACTCCAACCTCTTGACAGTTACCCAAGCTGATGAAACACTAGATAGCCTGAGCAGGGGTAACATGATGAGCCGCTCCCTAAATCCGAACAGCACGGACCATTCCATTAGGACGACCTCCGACTTGTCGTGATTCTTGCCAAATCAATGTCCGATCTATTTTGTTCTGCTCCCTCATCGACGAGCTATGCGTATACTTTCTTTACTAAAATACTCTTCATTATCATTACTCAATCAGTAAGTGTCTCCTAACACTCGTCGCTAGAAAATATTCGTTCCCACTGTTTTGTCGTTTTTACTCGTTTTATGTGTACTTAGGTTACTTATTTTGGATTTTTCCCTTTTGTCTTTACACACTTTTAGCTTGTAACTCTAAAAGGAGACATAAATAGTCTTTACCATGCGTAAGCCGGGATCATCATCTTATCATATTTGATATTCATCTGGCTCTCTTGTTAGTGATATCAATGCCTTAGCAGAGGATTGTAGGTAGTGATCCTAAGCTGTACATGATATCAAGCAATACTCAGGTATTGTAGCATTTAGTAGTGAGTAACATCCACTAAATAACTTAATTCTTACTAAACACTTATTCCTTTCTCCAATATTTTGAAGAACCATTAAATATTGATTAAGTTTTTAACAATTTCTACCTATTAGGCATATTAGTCTTTCATTTACATCTATCAAACTTAACAAAATCTAATCTCTTATAGGAACTCGTTAACACAACCATAAGCTAATCATAAGGTACGCTCTTGCAAACTTTCATATTCTTCGTATACCTATAAAACTTCATCGCCTTCTTACATTGAAGCTCTATGGGACTAATATTAGGATCTTACAATACCTTGCACTCAAGATTACATACCAATTCATCATATGGCATAATAAAAATTACACTTTATATTAAACATATTACAATAGTTTATGTACAAAACTCTGAACAAAGGCTTTTGCTCTATGAAAGGCTCCCTAACATTCTCATTCTACCCCATGATCCTAGCTCTATCTTCAAGCCTATTCTTTAGTTGCTGAGATTAGAGAAGTGGCCCCTTTACTCTCAATAGAGCTAAATGAGTAAAACAACGATAAACACCATATAACAAAGAAATCCATTGATCAATAGATGGCATAAGAGATCAAACAATTCAAGCAAAACCAGCACAGCCAGGAACTATGCAATGTTAATCCAGAACTAGATATGGAAATCAAAACACAATCTTGAATATTTGATCAACATGCAAACGCAATGCTTATCTACGTAATTATTGCATTTTTAGTATCCTATAGCAAGTAGCTTGAAATTACCCTATTTCAAGGACTATATAAGGAGAGGCATTTATTAACTCAAATCTGAAGGTAAAAATAGCACCGGCACTTAACAGCTCAATTCCAAAGGGTTTAAAGGATGCAATCTATGGCAGATGAATTAATGATTTATTTTCAATGTCTATCATTTTTTGAGCTATTTTTAAAGAAATATGGCCTATAGTTCCTTTCATGTTATGCCACCATGAATGCAATAAACTACTTTCTAAAGTTAAATTTGAAGTATGACAAACATTAATTAAGCTGAAAAATCCAAAGTATCTCAAGCATAGTAAAACATACCAAAGCCGACAAATTCCTAAAGAAAAATTCCATTCTTATAACGAAACATAGTAATCATTAGCGCTATGCATTTAGTCACATCAATTACTAATATCCTAAAACACACACACACACATACATATGTATATATATATCAAGCATTTAATGAAAACATGACATTCACATCAAAGAAGTTAACTCATAAAGTCAATAATCTTAAACCTTGCTCTATAAACTAGTTACACTACTATGCTTTGCCAATATAAAATCAACTCAAACAATCAGTTGTAAAATACCCAAACATATACAGTAATGAATTTCAGCCTTCAAACCATCATTTAACTTCTAAATCCTCCTATGAGGGTCACAATAAGTAATTATATATAGTTCAATAACCAATGAGCGTTTGGTCTACATTTTAGCTACAATGCATCACAAACAACAAAGTCATAGGGTGCTCACTTGGATGGACACAAGTCTTATAAGCAAAACCAGTAATCTTATCTAAAGATTAAATTGCATGTACAGGATCATCTATTTGCACTTCAACAAGTTAGTATACCTTACTTACAAAACATATAGTAAGCTCAAGTTCAACATCATGTACCTTATGCCATCATACTGTTGACTTTTAAAATCTATAACTTCTTTATTTCTTATCCAATTTTAATGTTCCATATACTGTTGGGTTCCTTGCTCTATGATCTATGAGAATGTGATTAGTATGACTTGATTATGGTCGTAAATTACCCCTTTTAAAAGGAAAACGTCGATTCTCTCTTAAGTCATAGTGTTGATGTAACTAGTTTATATCAATTTCATATTCCACTTAAGGTCAACTGAAACCATCATTTTCCCATTAAATCAAATTGACCAGCTTGTAATTGCTCTATTAACATGAAGTTGAAACCTTACAAATATTCAAATTGTCACAAAATCAGTTACAATTTCTATTCTAACTAATTTATGATTAGTGTTCGACTAAATTAAGTAATAAGTAGCAAATGGGTCCACTTTCATTGAAAAGTACTGTAGACTCTTCTTATACGTTCCATAGCAAATATAAACTCACATATTTTACAAATTTTCCAAAATTAAAAATTTACCTCTAAATTACTCAAAATTATCCAAGATTACATAGTAAATCGAACTAACACTACCCAATCATGGTTGAATACTTCCATTATCATTTATAAACCTTAGAAATCATCTTAATTTGAATCAAATCATCCACTTCGCAAAAATTCCACTAGATATTGCACTTCTAGAACGAGGTAGGATCATAAAACAAACTTTAATAATTATCGGATGTGTTGCTAACTTAAAATTCTCTTCATGTGAGCATAAAATAATATCTTAAGACTCCATAAATAAAAAATTAGCTCGAATTTACTTTGTTAAGTTTTTTGAAAACAAAATCAAATTCGACTCTTGATAGAAGTGTTTCTTAAAAACTTGCTATGCTCATTACAAATTTCATACAGGCAAAATTATTAACTAAAACAAGACTAAAAATTAACCAGCAACACTGTTTTTCATAATTTTCCACATCAATTTTCTATTTTCAGTAAATTAAACAAAATTGGTTGAAAAATGGCATCTATCAGCATTCAACTAGTGACCATCGATGGCCACCTCCTTATCAACTGGCCTTGGCACAACCGTCTCTTTCAAGCCTCATGGTAGCTCATTGTCAATTAGAACCCAGCCCCTCAAACCACCAAGATCAGCACACCCTTCCAAAAAATGTCCTTTTTGCTTGTAGTTTCTTTTGAGAATTTCAGCTAATTTCCTCTTGGTCCCTATTGCTCTATTTGGGATTGCATTACAACTAATTCTACAGAAATGTGGAGGGAGTGAGTTCTATTGGGGTTTGTTAAATTTTGAGAGGAAAATTGAATAGTTTCTTATATGTTATTATGCCAATATGTTTTGCTCCTTTTTCTACTTAACTTAAGTTAAGTTGTGTGGTGTTTGTGTTTCACGCATCTAGTTAGCCAAGGCTTAAGTTAAGCTGTGTGGTGTTTATGGCCCATGCATTCAGCTGGCTAAGGCAATTAAGTCATGTCCTTATTTTGCCATTTTGTTTTAAATCAATTAATGTAGTACATGTACATACTTATGTTATGTAAGTTATACATATTCTACCATTATAATACTTAATAACATAATTTTTAATATTGGTTTCACGAATTAATTTGACTATTTCTATTATCTTATTATATTTATCGAAATTATTATTTAGTGAACCAGTTTAGTATTTCATATCTATTTTATTAAAGTGGTTACACTATATATATATATATATATATATATATTTGTATCTTTATAGTTTTAAAGAATTTTTTAACCTTATAATAAAATTCTATGTAATAACTAATATAAATCCATCCAACCCATGCTCATTAGAAAAGATTCCTTAAGCATGATATATCACATGTTTGCTCACATGATGTGCAACTTCTAATGGAATTCTGACATATAAACATACTATTAAATCATAAACAGTATGTATTAAAATTCTATTGAAAATTGCACACCACAAAAGTTAGACACATCATTACGTATTATGCCTGGTGAAGCTTTTCTCAATGTTCATGGACTTCTACTTGCAATCATTTCACAAACCCACTTATCATATATCCAACTCACGTTCTCGAGCTTTTAACTTTCAACCATTTATCAACACATAACTTCATCATGTTTAATACATATGTTGATCAAGATAATGTCCATCATAACCCTTCATTAACATGTAAATTCACCATGTTCAATTCATATACTAATCTAAAATAATGCCTATCACCAAATATCATAAATCTAAATCTTGTCCCATACACAACCTAATTACTACCACTAAACCATGCTTGTAGTTGTACATTATAGAAATCAAATCCATCAAAACTTGATAAAAGAAACATTTCATACTTTTTAATACTGATTACACACTTTATAGGAAAAATAAGTTTATAAAAAGGTTAAAAAATATTTTTATTTTTTCTTTTAACAGGTGTCTTGAGACAAACATTAACAATTTATTTATCATATTTAAATATCGATCCATATGTATGCATCCTATGGGTGAATATATGTTCAAAAACTGGGAGTTATCACATAATTATTATATTTATCTTTTTATGCAACCATAGTGTGATATGTTTTCTATCGATATATGGATATATATATATATATATATATCTAACTCATAATATACTTAAATAACAACCCTTTGATATCTTACTTATTTATAGAATAATTGCACTGGATGTTATAGTAAAATTTGGATAAATTGTTCAACTATACCTTACACCCTTTATTTACTCTTTTTTTGAATAATAATTTTGCTTATAATACTAATGTAAATTATGTGTGCTTGCGATGTTATATGTCTTAAAAATTGGTTCACATGGGATTAGGAAGCCATATGTATATTATTCAATAATAATTATATATAATGTGTCATTAGTATTTTTTTATACGCATAATTATTTATATTGTTCAACAATATTTATTTTATATTTTAAATTTGATTATACTATTTAATTAAATTTTTACACACATATCGCAAGTGCTGCATTCACTAATTGATGATAAAATAATTCCATTTATATTCAATATTTTATTTACAAAAGATACTTTATAAGGTTAGCTCACCTAACTTCCGGTTTATGTAATTTAAAGATTGTCGAATTTAGTTGCTTGAAACCATGAGTGTTACAAGTATTTGAAGGCGATAAATTAAAAGAAGTTGAGGAAAGATAAACCGGGAGGATAAATTTTCAAATAACAATGATACCTTTTTATTCTTTACTCTCTTCCCTTTCTCTTGTCATGATAGTTTCCTAGTTTTCTCTCTATCCCCAGGGCATTCATTTTCACCTATAGTGCAAAGTTAAGAAACAAAGGTCGCAAGTGTAAGGTAAGCAATTTATCGGTGCAAATTTGTCTCTCTCTTGCATATTTCATCAAAATTTAGATTTCTTGAAATAAGAACAAGAAGAAATGGCGTTGTAGGGAGAAGAAATCTTGAAATTTGAATTGTGATTACTAGTGTACTGTGCTTAGTGATTTTAACATGTGTTGAATGCAAGGTTTTGCACTGCAATCGCATGTAGAAAGACAATTATGAGGTTAGTGTACAACTTAGGCAAATCGTAATAGGATACTTGACTCGTCCAACCCGTTAAAAACCCTTCTGGTTTAGGGTCAGGTCTTGAAATTGAATTAAAATCAATACCTTATAGGATCAAAAAACTTAATGAAAAACCCGACTCAATAAAAATAATAAGTAAATAATATAAATAAAGTTAAGTAACTAATTATTGGCCTAAAAATATTCTCTCATTTCTCAAAAATATAAATGAAGGAATGAGGTTTTAAACTCAAAAATATTCTTTCATTTCTCTAAAAGTGTACTAAGGATCCATGGAGTTTTAAAAAAATTTTGTCAACGACGGACAAAACCCAATTTTTTGGCATAATCAATAGGTTTAGAATAGAAAGGAAGAAACCTACAGTATGTTCTATATTTCCATATGTTACTTTACTATCAAATGCGATTAAGTACTTTTGTTTAGCATTTTATTGCTAATGCAATAGATTAGTCATATTTGTAGGGGAAAAAAACAAGATAATAGCTAGCATGTAAATAGGTCGGGGCAAGTTAGGTTTTGGGTTTTATAATTCCATATTAGAGCGGGTTACTGATTTATAGTTAAAAACCTATAAGGTTTTTTTCATGGGTTTCGAAAACCCTTTTAAGGAGGTAGGGTGGGTTCGAGTTTTAGAAAACCCGTCTTGAACTTGCTCCGGTTACATCTCTATTGTGGGGTTGTGGATTTAATTTTAGAAGTTCAATATCTAAGATTTTTTATTTGGAAAGGTTTTAATGGTACTAATATGCCATGTAGATCAATAAGTGATGTATAAATATCAATAAAATTTTAACACTTGAAAATATAACTACTATTTTTCTTCAAAATATAGATACCTTTATTATTACTTGTTAATATTTTATTAATCCTTACATACTATTCATCAATTCACATAGTGTATTATTATTGTTGAATCTTTTTTCTCAATTTTAGGGCATAATGTTAAGGAATTTTAAGTGTTAGTGGAAAAGCTGTATTATGCATGTTAGGTTAGAAATCAATAATTACTAATAAATATTTGACTTGTGATAAATATGAAATGATGCATTGACCTCAAAAATTAGTTTATTTTATAATCATATCCATAGATGGATTCAGGAGGACCAAAGGAGCCTTGCCTCCTAAGGCTAAAAAAAAAAAATTAATTAAATAAAATTATTTAAAAGTAAAATTTGTGTATTATGTTTATATTTTAGAGTGCAAATATTAGCATAAAATTAAACATGGTTGAGTTATTAAGATTTTACGTTTACACCTATGGTCATAGGTTTAATTGCCACTTGATTACTTTTTTACTTTTTCAAGTTGCATTTATTATCTATCATAAATAGTTTTATTATCTTTTTTCTTTTTTATTTTCTTTCACAATAACTAATAAATCTAAATTTCATTAATAAAAAATGATAGTTAATTAAATAAATTTTCATCAACACTATTTATTCATTAGTAACTCTACCATAAATAATAATTTCATTATCAATTCCAAAGTTTTTTGATAAAATCATTATAAAGAAATTATTGAATATTATTCATTAGATTATATTGTTCTTTTCATTATACATGAATTTTTTTTTGTTTAAATACTTCTTGCAGTTTATTTTTGTCAATAGCAAAATTTACATGAGTTTTATTTATTGATTTTATTTTTTTTATAAATTGATAGTTTTATTTTAATTGATATATATGCTAAAAAAAGGTTATTCTTTTAACCTTCTACAAAGTAAGTGGACTACCAATAATCAATTCATAAAAATATTTAAACCTTTTTATTCAATATTATATTGTATTGTAGGTACACTTTTTTAATAAAATCCTTTTATGTATGTAAGATACATTGAAATTATAATAGCAAGTAGATTTTACCCATAATTTTAATATTAATTTAAATACTGTAAGTCACACTTACAATTCTACATCTATTCTTGGTCATATCATATATTTGGCTGTAACCAAGATAAGCACCAATAATAGAATTCGAGACAAATACAAAAAAAGGAAAATTTTAATATTTTCATATATATATATATATAGATATATATAATACTTATTGGTATTTATTAGAGCCCTATTGGAAAGGAAACCTTCTTAATAATGGAAGGGAGCTACTTCCATAGATATAGATTGGCAAATCTTGAAAAAATATAAATGTTTTACCTTATATAGCTCCATCTTATCTTTTTTTTTTTTTTTATACAACACATTTATTCAAATTTTAATTATTTCAATATTTCTTTATTTTTACAAGAAGTTAAAAAGAAGGTCTAAGAGCAAGTTGAAATAATTTATATGTGTAGATTTTGGGTTTTAACTAGGATAATTACGTGCGTACTATGTGAATGAGAGATGTGAAGTGAGAACGATACCAAATTAGATTATTAGAAGAGAATGAGGCAGAGAGGAAAAATAGTAAATTCCAGTATCTCAAATGCACAAGTAACAGATAAGAAAGTTTTAGTGAACCTCATATATTCACCTTGTAGTTTAAACAAATGAGATTAATTTTGTGCTTGAATGACTTATTTGATTTTAGAGAGTAAAGGTGTTGTAGAACATTGCTATTTCTTTTATCTCTCCAATAGTTCCAAATGAGGAGGAAAGGTAGAGTATTTATAGCCTCTTGAGCATGATAGCGCTCATTAGATCATTTAGGTGATCAACAGATGAGATAGAGTTTGCTTATTTTATGGTTATCATGAATAAGCTAGATGATGGGGCTAAACCCAACAACTTTCCTCATAAGTGTATGAGCCTATCTGAGAAAGGTTAGAAGATAAACAAATCGGTTTAACAATCCCTACTCTAAGCTACTTAGACTTGGGATTGATTTAGGCTCGCCTTAAAACCAACTCGGAACCTTTGAACTGCGGTTTAACTTCACATTGAACCATGACGGGCTTAGGCCTAAAGGCCCCCATATTCATGGGTTGGTTCAGGGGCACATGAACCGGCTCTCCATTTTTTTTTTTAATTTCCTTACCTAAATACTTTTCTTTTCTTTTTTTGTTTTTTCTTTACAATATTTTTAGACTTATATTATGTTTATCAAAATGTTCGAGATGGAAACTGTTAAATTAGATAAAACAATGAAAAATAAATTAGATTTAGATCTCTCTTAATTTTATGAAATTGATCATCCCAATTAATTGGTATATTTCTTTTTACCAATAAGCAATTTTAATTAAAAGATTTGCAAGATGCAAGTTGTTTTTTAAAGCCATTGATCATTTAAATATTCAAGAGAAAGGTAAAGGCTACTATTTCTAATTAAGTTTATTGATAGTGCAAATTAATTATAAGATTAATAGGCAAACAACCTTTAATTTGTCACGATTAAATAATGATGTTGGATATATATTGTAAACTATAAAAATGATGTTCTTTTTCTTCTTCTTTTTTTTTTTCGATGGGTCAAATCAATAGGTTAAATTGCCTATTCATCAACCTAGTTCCCAACCAGCTAGTGGTAAGTTTGCGTGAATGAATCGTCATGTCCAGTTGGACCCGGCAGGTTGCTATCCAATTTAGGCCTGCCATTATTGAGCTTAGTCTGATTCATTTATATAGTGTCTGGTTTATGGGTTAGAACTAGCCCTTCCATAAGTTTAAGTTTACCAAGCCTATTTTTCTTAAATCATAAAAAAAAAAATAGACTAAATTCCTTAGATCCTAACGCTTGGCCTTAGGAGTCAGAACTAAATAAATAATATAACAAATTTCAATCCTCTACAATATGCTTAATCCATAAAAACTTTTACTCTTAAACTAAGCCCATTTCTATAATGCGGAATCTATGAAATGACTCATTAATTCATGAATTGGTTAGTTTAGGTAGGTTCTTAATATAGATGATGTATTGGTAGATTATGTATATTGCAAAATATTCAACATAAATGAGTATGTTTGTGTTGTTTAGAATTAATATATTAAATGATTTGCTTTTATTTTATTCCTGTCATTTAAGCAAAAAATAATCTTGTTTCCATTATTATGAAGATATTTTATGACAATACATTTTCTCACATTGTATGATTTCTCTCTAATTAGTCATGATAAAATAGTCATAGAATGAATTTCGAGAATTTAAATAAAAACATCAAGAGTTCAAGAACAACAACGATAAATAAGAAGAAGAAGAAAATGAGAACAATATGAAATTGAAGTGTCAAGAATCCCCCCACTTATCATTATTTGAAACTTCAAAACATCATGGGCCTCCAATTATAGTTTCACCTAGCATTGACTAACATCAACATATCAGAAATGTGTATACATAGGAAAAACAAATATAGTAAGTTTAATAAAAGTTAAGAAAAATATTAACATATGATTATTATTCTTTTGATAATTCATGTAAAAATAACATTACATAACGTTTGAAGCATTTTCACTTGTAGTTAGGGGAATAACACTTACGAAACAAAATATTATTTATAGTTTAAGGTCTACCTTATACGAGTAGGCGCAGTTTGGTTTGGTCTAAACCATAAAAATGTAGTAAAATTTTTTATAACTTTAAACTAAATCGTATGGTTCGTATTAAGAATTTTTATAAATCATAAAATTTCGATTTTTTTTTTCAATTTGATTTAAAGATTAAACCATATCTTCTAGTTTAGAAAAGTATAGTTGCAAAAAACAATTAATCTCAAGTATAAAATATCAAATTGATTTAAAAATAATAAATATTATCATAATAGAGAATTATGAAATTAATAATTATGTGATTAAAAATTTTCAAATGTTTATTAATAGCTATTTTATTTATAAAAATAGCATATAGTATAAACTTTAATTTAAACTATAAATATAATTCATCCATTATGGTAATTAAAAGTTTAATACATAAACATTTCAATAAATGTAAATAATTTTTTTAAGTGCTATATTATAACAAAAAAAATTTCTTTAGTTGAAGTAAATTATTAAAACACCCTAATTAAGTTATTTATTTATTTAAGTCATAAAATTCTTTTAACTCGTATCATTAAAAATTGCTTTCTAATAGAAAATTTCTCAATTTATTAAACGTTACGTAATTTTAGATTCATTTTAAAACGTATCTTATAGAATAGATATTTAATTTAAGGTTTCGATAATATTTTTCTAAAAATCTTATTTTATATATGTATTAAATAGATTGATTTTATTTTTATAAATAAAGTATATATATATATTTTTAATAGTATTCTATATCTTACAATATTCTAATACATGTCTTATTTTCTAAATATTATTTATTCTCATTTTAATTAACTCATTATTTTCCTAATTTAAATAGAAACACACCTTATATTCTAAAATAATCTAGAACTTTATCCCGAATCCTACTCTATTTATTTCTTTTTCTCTTGTTGCCAATCCACCGTCCATCCCCCCTTCCTTTATCAGCATTCTCTCCCAGACCCCTCCACTCTTCCTTTCGTCACCTTCCCATTTAGTTTCTTTTCTTTCTTTCTTTTTTTTTTTTTTTTTATCTTCACTAGACCCTACCTCTAATTCATCAATTCCTTACCTTCACTCACCCCAATCTCCTCCATTCCCTTCCTCATTAGATGCCTTTCTCTCCCCCTATCCCATTTTCCTTTGTTATGAACCCTAACCCTTCTTCAATCTAACTCTCGCCCTCATTTCCCTTCCCCAATTGCCCTCGTGTGTCAAACCAACAACACACCCTAAGCCCACATGCTTGAATCTCTCACTCACACACTTGCCCCATTGATTCTCTAATTCATCCTTACCTACTCGTCGGTCATTTTTTGTTTATTTTCTAAATCTTATGCATTAGGTTCTCCTTGCTATGTCCTTGGGTCTTGTCCTCATTTCTAGGGTCTCAAGCCATTCCAATAATTAGTATTTATTAATCATTTGAGAATATTGTTAAATAAATTGTAAATTGTTGCATATTTTGTGTTTAATAGGTTTATATTTAGCATTAATTTGTATCCATCCTGTGCTTCCATTCCGGTGTTTTATTCTATAAGTTGACTTAGTATCATTTCTCGATATCATGTACATAGTATATTAATTTTTATTTTTATTTTCCTAGATTATTATAAAAAGTAATTATTCTTCTAGTAAGTAGATTTCTTATATAAATTGAATTATCTAGTTTATTGTACTATTATCTTATATAAAAATTATTATTATAAATTGTGTTACATATCGAGTTATTAGATATATGTTAATTATGGAGTTAGATGTGGAGTATGTTGATTCTTGTATCATATATATATATATATATATTATTTTAATTATCGGTTTAGTTATTTGTAATTCCATTCTTTTATGTTATACCTTAAAATTATTATTGATAACATTATCACTATATTACTCCTATTATAATTATTATTATGAAGTATATGATAGTAATTGTTAGTATGTTTGTTTCCGCTTCTGTTTATTTTTTTACGTATTTCTACGAGCTTAAGTATTATTTACTAATATATGTATCCTTTTATTACTTTAGCTCGTAAGCCTATACTTTAACACTATCATCATGTGTTTACCTTCTATTCTTCTTTTATATATGACATCCTTACTATATGAATAATTAAGTAATAAGTCAACTTGTTACTCTATCATATTATGTGTATATGTTTGTTTATGAAGTTGGATTTTTATTTCCTATTATATTTAGTATTGAGTCACTATTTTCTGACTGATTATAAACATTAATGCTTATATTTTATACGTAAGTTTCGAGTATCAATTTGGTTTATGACAATATTATTTTATTATGGTTATGCCTCATTATCAATATTGACGGTATTACAATTTACGTATTTTTATTATGATAGTTATTATAATTATATAGTATATTATATTATTTGTAAAGTACACCTGTTTTGGATTTCGATTATTATTGTCTTTTCTTACGTATTTCTATGAATTATAATATTAGCTGATTAAGTACGTATTCTTTTATTACTATATCGATTAGTAAAACTATCTATTTTAAAGCCTTTATTATGTGTTCACCTTATATTTTCCTTTATATATATGTATGTATATATCGTACCTTACATTTTGAGTAATTAAATAATATTATATAAATATATTCACTTTTGGCTTTATCTTATTACGTATTTCATTATCTTCAATTTCTATTCTGAATTTATGATTAGATTCGATTATTTTCTTCCAAAACCTTTAATTGGATAATTTTATAAGTTCATAAGTAACTTTTAGGTAGAACCTAGTTATCGAGTTCTTAAAGGTTAATGTGTATGCTTGTTTCCAAATAGATTCATGCTGGTTAGTAAGTTCCTTCCTTATTAGGTGGTTAGAGTTACTTGGTACAAGACTTAAAGTTATGAAGTTTCAGTTAATTATAGAGAAGCTATTTTAAGTACGTGATGCTTGTTTGTATGGTTGTGCTTACTATGTTAGAAAGGATCTAATCGGACTAATTTATATTTGACTTGAATCAATGGTTTGCTAATTTTGCTTGATTCGCTTGCTCTAGGGGCTTGTAGTATTAGTTCTTTATAGGAGCAACCGTTGATCATATGTGAGGTTTTCTTAGTGGACTTTCTTATAAGATAATGTAGATAGAATATTAGGTTTTTAGTTTTTGGACTCTAGACTCTGGACTCTGGATATAAAGGATTTAAAGAAAAACTTATATTATATCTATTTATGTATATGGATAAAGATCAAGGTGTGGTGGAGTCATAAGTATTCTTGTGTTGTATGCTGGCCTAAATTGAAGATAATTAAACCATCGTTTGCTTATATTTTGTTATAGTTGCATTATATGTATGTGAATGTTTTGAGCTTAACATTGATATTTGTTTGTACACTTGTACTAGACTTCGGCTCATTCTTCTATTTTTTACAGCTACAAGTTGATGCAATATGTTTATAATAAGTATGGAAATTGCTATCATTGGATTAAGAAAAAAAGGCAGTTAGCTCAGTATGATGTAGAAAATTAAAATTTAGTTATTTAGTATATTTGAAGCAGAAGTGACTTGCTTGTGAGTCACTTGGATTGTTGCATTTAGAGGATTGTTGTTTTGTATTTGATAAGTGGTTGTTACAAGTGATTTTAAAGATTATAATTAGTTTTGGAGTGTTCCTGAATAGTGAGGACATGTAGCGGGTTGTGGGGCCCTTGGGTTTTGTGGCGTTATAATTATTTCTATGTTTTTTCTAAAATAGTTTAGTTCGATTTTACAAATTTGTTCGATTTATCCTTTCAAACTAATAATAAATTTTCACTTTGGTTCCAATTGAAAATTTTCTAAACTAAATTGCAAGAATAATTATATTTTTAGTTTGGTTTAATTTTGTTTGCTGATTGATCTGGTTGAGTCAGTTTTTTTGCCTACTCTTACTACCTTAGGAATGAGGCATAGCTTTCCTCTTCTAAGTCAAACATGCACTTAATAATGCATAAGCAGGCCAACAAATAAATAGAGGAAAAAAAAAAAAGAACCCTTAAATAATCAACACCATAAATCTTCATTTATTGTCTTATACGAGAGTTTACAACGTGTTTGCTTTTCATATATACTAGTAATAAGTAAATAGCAACTAACGGATTGTATACTTTATGTAATGGAATAGAAAACTCGAGGATGACTATCATCAAGAATAGACCTTCTAGTGTTTAATTCATATATGTTTTCGTGTGGGGAAAATTTATTCAAGTGTTTATTTCACCTTATTAATTGGAGTACTAAGTTGAAGTACTAAGTTGAGCATATAATAGAAAGTATCAATAAGCTCATATTTGATCATTTTTGGAAGAAAGAAAAAAACTAAAAAGTTATTTAACTTTTGTCATATGTATTCATATATAATCTATATGTCATATATATTCACATACATACATACAAATGTACGTACATATTATGGTGGAGATGCTGATGGTCATATTGCTTGGACTTTTTTTTTTTTTCTCTATAAGATGAATAAAAAATCCCACCTTTGTGAGGTATTAAGAAGTCTCTCTATAGAGAGAATAAAAAAGATATTGGAAATAAAAATTCTTTACATAAAATTTAAATAAAATAAAATGTTAAACTATTCACTTTTTATTATCTCCAAATAAATTACCCGTAAAAAAATTTATTTAGTTAATTATATTCTTGTGATAAATAAAACTTAATGTTATTAGTTATTGTGAAAAAAATAAGTTTGAAAAAAAAAAGGTGAGAGTGAATGTTATTCAAACAACTTAAAATAAATGCAATTTCAAAAAGAAAAATTACTCAAAAATTACTTGAAACCCATGACCAATCGGTTTATATTCAAACACGTAACCACAAAAAGAAATCCAACACCCTACTAAAAAGTTAGTCTTTAAAGTATACATATAATGTATAATTTTTTCCTTTTTAAATTACTTTTAATAATTAATTTTCTCTAGCTTACGAGGGAGCGGGCAATCTGTCCAATATCCTTGCATCGAAAGAGCTAGAGCTTGACTCTATTAAATTTATTTATATTCAATTTATCTGAAAATATTGCTTTATCAATTAAAAAAGAAAAAAATATTAACATAGAAGCTAGACTCAAATAAGACTAATAGTGAAGCTGTCCTCCAACTTCGATTAGATTTATTAGTTAGTCAAACTAAAAATTGTGAAACTTAGAACTCTAATCAAGAAAAGATTCGAATAGAAAATGTTTGGTGAGACAAAATTATTTGCAAAATTAAAATTTCAAATTATATGGAAAGTATTATAATATCTAACCTTGAAAATGAAAAATGTATCTTGAAAATCAAAATAAAATATAAATTCGTTACAATTTTGCAATAAATATTCGGTATACTAATTACTACTCCGTTCAAATATTATATAACAAAAAAACAGTATTGTTTGGAAGTCGTATATATTTTATAACAAAAAATAATATTATTTGGAAGACTAGGTAGGTCATTCTTTAAGCTTACTTGTAACTTTCTCCATTTCTTTTTTTATGGCTTTTGCGCAGGTAACATGTGAAAATTGATGTGCAGATGGAAGGAAAAAAAAAAAAAGGACAGTCCCGAAGACTTAGTATATGGTTTTGTAGATGCAGAGATTTGTTGATGCGCGTGAAATACGTGATGTGTATATATATTCTGTATTTTAAGTGATAAAGATGAATTTTAAGCTTTAAAGGATTCTCACCAATAGCGGATGACAAGAAAACGACTAGGTTACGTGTCGTCCCGAGAAATTTGAGGATAGAGTTTTGGATCTAATAAGCCTTGAACAAATTGCAAATTGCAATAGGGCCAGCAAACAAAGCAGGTGACTTAAAAATATCTTGAAAACTACCTTAAAAATGTCTTACTATTATCTCCACTTCGTACAATGAAATTTAAAAATATCTTGAAAAATGAATTGCAAATCTCTACATTATGCTCTAGAGTCGATAAATGGAAGAAAATCTATTATTTTGTAATACCGTACATTGACCAACATCATTTGATCAACTAGAAGGAGTACAATCTCAAACAACCGGCAATACCCAAAAACCAGCGGTGAGGAGCCTGTAGTTTATGCATCCACGGAACGTGGTTCAAGAACAGTAGTGAGAAAACCTTTAAAAAGTTTAAAACACAAAACCAAGGGGCTAATGCCAAAAGCACATTTATCAACAACAGACTCACCAACCCCACCACCAACTTATCTATAAATTGAACGTTTCTCTTCTTTGTTTTCCTCCCACTTCACTTCACTTCAATCTACTTCACTTAACAACCAGCTTCCAATTCCCTAATTTATTCACCACCCACCCACCCACATTTCTTGTTTTCATTGGTGAAGCAAAGATAGAAAACATTTGAGAAAGAGTTATGGAGGCAATTCAGTCATGGGTTTCAGAAAACAAGCTCACCAGCATTGGTCAGTTTTTCATTCTACATAGACTTTCTTGTTCTGTATTTAATTATGCATGAAACAAGGTGCTAGTATAGTGGGGTTTGTTCTATTTTTGTATTTGCAGGTGCAGTATGGGCATCCGCCATTGGTGCATCACTAGCTTACTCTCGTACAAAATCACCTCTTAAACCCAGTCTCCGACTCATCCACGCTAGGTAAATATAGAAAGAAAAATGTCCAAACAAGAAGCTCAGTTATCGTTACACTTAATATTGAATCGAACTATATACATTAACGATGATTTATATTAAAAAGAAAAAACATTTTTTTTTGTATTTAAGAGACGTTATGTTGAAGTTTTTCTAATGTATGAGCGTTTTTTTCATGAATTTAGTTTGATGAGTTGACATATATATGCAGGATGCATGCACAGGCTCTCACCCTGGCAGTGCTGTCTGGTGCAGCAGCTTACCATTTCTATGAGAAGCGGTCGTCCGAGCAAGAAAACAAGTGATATATGAATTATGTGTGCTTTTTTATGCTGTTTATCTTACTATATGACTACGAAAAAGAGAATGTTGTTTCATGCGTACTATGCGCTACGTAGGTATTTATGGTATTATGTGCTAAGATAAGGATGTATTTTAATCGAAGAGCATTTTCTATTGTTGATCTTACCGATTATGGGTTATTAGATTCTAACCAAAGTTAAATGGGCTAATTTTAGGATTTTGATGTCTTAATTGTTTAATGACTCCGAAATATTAAAATCAGTAGAAGACGGACCAATCACGCTTTGAGTTGAGAATCAGAGAGTTGTAGCCAACTTTCTTATAAAAAATCTTTAATGGAAACGTTTGGAGCAAAGTAATTATTATTAACACGTTGTTTGGTGCAAAAGACTGATTTATTATTCTCTTCCATGTTGTCAGCGGAAAATCTTTGGGCTTATTTTACTTTTTCTCAACATATTCTCATCATCCAGTTGAAACTATGCTTGTTCTGTGCTTTTGGTTTTTCTTTTACATTTGATATAAGGGTATATCTGGTATTTCCGAAAAATTATATAATTTGCATCCTTGTGAGTTTAAAAAAAATGTAATTTAATGAAATTTACTGATAATCTTTTCAATCACTCTTTATTCCATTTTCTATGCAAATTGATTTCCTTCTGTCTAATGGAAATTACCAAACACCTCCAAAACCGAAAATGAAGAAATCTGGGGGAGCAAAGAAGAGAAGGGTACCGCCATCATCAAAAAAGAAAAAAATTAAGAAAGGTCATAAAAAAGAAGAGAAGGGTACAAAGAACCTTGATAGCCGCACAAAATGATAATAAAAATTCCCTTTTTGATACTCCTCTTAGGGTATGTCCTCTTTTTTTAATGCTTTTGTTTCTCCCTCCAATTTTAGATTAGGTTAGATAATGTCATTTTAATTTTCTTTTTGTATAGTAGTTATTTGTTTGGCAGAACATTGTATAGTAATCGGATTTTTTTGTTTTGCTGATAAATATATTTAAGATTGAGAAACATAATGCTTTGAGCTAAGCAATGTTATGCTTTTGTGAATTTTGATATTCGAATATTATTTTTTGCGTGATTCTATCAATGGGTTTGTTTTGACGGAAGGAAAGCGGTTAAAAAGTTGTACGCTTTATTGAATCTCGCCGCATTTTGGAACTAATGTTGTGAAATTATAAAATTTTAGTATAATCAAAGAATCAGAGGACTTCATTTCAGTAATGCAGAAGATTATCTTGTGAAAAAGGGATAATCTAGGAATCATGTTTGTATTGTTTATTAATTTATAAAAAAAGTAAAATTTTAATGTAAATCATGCAGATATGGATAATTGTAATGATTATCATAATTAATAACGAGGTTGACGAATTTGTCCATCTTGCAATGATAGCAAATTACTATTATATCTATACTTGAGCACAAATCGGGTCCAAGCTAGGAACAGACGTGGAACTGGTTTATGGATGGGACCTGCCAGGGTCGTGGGCTCAAGCTAGATCGGTAGCGCGACCCATAAACCTAATGGATCCTGACTCGCCTTAAAAATGAAATTGAAAATTCAAACTAGTTCCATTTGAATAAGAAAAAATTATTTCTCATTTGTAGCATTTAATACATTGTTATTAATATTAAAAGAAATAAATATATTTAAAAATATGTCTAATTCGGTGCATATACTTTTACCAAAAGAAAAATCGTAAAAATCTCATTCTTAACAAAATGGGATATGCTTTTATTTTTAGAAGAACCTTTTTGAAGCCTCTCCATTTTTTCTCACATTATTAGTATTATAAGTCAAATTTGATGTGGTTGTACGTGCACATTTCTCTACAACTACTACATAAAATAGGCTAAAAGCTAGAAAGCTCTTAGGCTTAATTTTTTAGTTTAAAGTTTAATTTATTTTTAATTTTTAGTATAAAATTTAACTTTCAATATATATATATATATATATATATATTAGCTAACTATGCATTTGTGTTACGGGTGTAAAAATAACAAATATAACAAAATTAAGTTCTATAATATAATGATAAAGCATTATATAATATAGATGTTTAAAAAATATAAAATGCTTATTTGTTAAGTTGAAAAGGAAAATAAAAAAAAGAAATGTGTAGAAAATTAAATCTATTATCTATATATAAATATCAAAGGATAATTCATTTCAACACAAATATAACAAATTAGTTATATCCGAATTTTAAATCTATTATCTATATATAAATTTAGTTTTAAGATATTTGATTTGAATGAAAAACTAATAAAACGAAATAACAACATAATACGTCTAGTACTCCTTGTATACATGTAGCACCCATTATATGTATGTGGGCTCTATGAATCATTATCTTATTAGGAAATTTGAGATACATATCGGTTTTCAATTAACAAGTATTACAAGTCTCTTTGTTAACTCTTCCATATAGCATGGATGGTTTGCAACAGTTATTCACCGACGAACGTGGAATCATTGCAAATATGGTTTATAGAAATTTTTTATAGCATAGATGGTTTGTAACAGTTATTCACTGGCAAATGTCGAATCATTGCAATGCGGTTTATAGCAATTTTTCATCAATGTGGAAACGTTTGCAATGAGTAGTAAAAAATCTAATGAAATGATAATAATGTATGTATATATTTTTAAAATATAAATATTATCATGACGGAAAATGATAATCAAAATATATTTTAGATGATCAATTTGTAATTGAAGAAGTGACAATTACATAAATCCTTTTCGACTTAAATAATATAGATAATAAACTTAATAAAATAATAAAGAAGACAAAGAAGCAATTGAGAAGGAAATCTAGACATGGGTCAACTATTAAAAAGCCAAACACAATTCATGATATAAGAAAATTACGAAAACTACAAATTGATAAAATAGCCTGGAAAAAAGAACTATTAAAATTAAAAAAAAAAAGGAAAGAAACTTTGATTTTGTCGTACACACTATTCAATAGATAGAAAAGTAAATAAGACAAAAAATTATTTTATCTCCTAAAAAAAATATTAGATTTTGCATTTCTACCATTACTATCACTGTAGATAAATTTAAAGGAGGCTGATGAAGAATTTTTGCTCTGTTAAAAAAACCACTCCTTTAACCCATAATTTGCCATGGTCATACAAATTCTACAGTTATCTCCACAATTCAACATCATGCAAGGAAAAATATTGCTTTACATATGAAATGCTAATAAAAGTACAACTACAAACATGCACATTATCAAGATTAAAAGAAAATTAATAAAATAAAATCCATCGTTATATTTAAAATCAAATACTAAATCAAAATTGATAATCAAACAATATGTAAAACAAAAAATAAGCAAATATGATTACATGAAAGGACTCATCAATTTATATGAATAGTATTTATTTAATATTCAATATGGACTTAACACTAACAGAAGGAAAAAACTGTATGGTGGTATGATATATTTGTATTTTACCTTTTTTTTTACATTGTCATAAAAGGATGCTTGTAAAACACAACACTCATTCTAATAACAAAGTAATAAAGATTCTAAAGTGTTTGGAGCAATAAGCGGACCAATATCTTACAATTATCGTGATCTAAAAGATATAGCACATTTCTCCATGACTATTATACTTCTCCATAACACTACTAATGGACAAAAAATTAAAAAGAAAATAATAATAATGAAAGTATACTAAAAATTTAGGTAAACCATTCTTGGTTTGATTTTTTTTTTTTTTATACTCCGTAAATAGCTCAGAAATGTAGACGATATTTCCAATTTGTAATTCCACAAAACGAAGAGAAGGGTACAAAGAACCTTGATAGCCGCACAAAACGTTAATAGAAATTCCCTTTTTGATACTCCTCTCAGGGGTTGTCCTCTTTTTCTTAATACCTTTGTTTCTCCCTCCAATTTTGGATTAGGTTTGATCATGTCATTTTAATTTTCTTTTTCTATAGTAGTTATTTTTTTGGCTGGACTTTGCACAGTAATCGGATTTTTTGTTTTGCTGATAATTTATTTAAGATCGAGTAACATAATGCTTTGGGCTAAGCAATGTTATGCTTTTGTGAATTTTGATACCAGAATGTTATTTTTTTGTGTGTGATTCTATTAATGGTTTTGTTTTGATGGAAGGAAAGTGGTTAAAAAGTTGTCCGCTTTGTTGAATCTCGCCGCATTTTGGAACTAATGTTGGGAAATTATAAAATTTTTGTATAACTAAAGAATCAGAGGACCTCATTTCAGCAATAGAGAAGATTATCTTGTGAAAAGGGATAATCTTGTGATCATGTTTATATTGTTTATTAATTTATAAAAAAAGTAAAATTTTAATGTAAATCATGCAAACATGGATTATTGTAATGATTATCATAATTAACAATGAGGTTGACCTGGCCTAAGGAATTTGTCCATTTTGCAATAATAGCAAGTTATAATTATATGTATACCTAGGCACAAGTTGGATCCAAACTAAGACCAGATCTGGAACCGGGTTATGGATGGGACTTGCCAGGGTAGTGGGCTCAAGCCAGGTTGGTAGCGCAACCCATGAACCTAATGGATCCTGACTCGCCTCCATTAAAAGAAAAAAAAAAAATTGAGAGAAGAAAAAGAAAAAGGTAAATTTTGATTTTTTTTTTGTACTCAGTAAATAGCTCATAAATATAGAAAATATTTCACATTTGTAATTCCTCATATTATTGGGCACATAATGAAAGAAAATTACAAAAAATAAATAATTTAAGAAGAACTTAGATCTATTTGGATGAAACTTAAAACTAATAAAAAAAAAAAATCCAGCAACATAGAGTAAGAATTTTTTGTCACATTTGATGGGTTTACATAGATTATCAATGAAAGGTCTCCAATAATCATGTTTGGAAGGTTTTCAATAATCATGTTTATTTTCCTTTGTAAATAGCACATAAATATAGACAATTTTTTCAATTTATAATTCCTCATATTATTGGGCACATAATGAAAGAAAATTACAGAAAATGAATAATTTAAGAAAAACTTAAATCTATTTGAATAAAACTAAAAAATAATAAAATAAAAAAAAATCCAGCAACATAAAGTAAAAATTTTTCATTACATTTAAGGAGTTTACACAAACCATCTATAGAAGTTTTTCCATAATTATATCTGCTTTCATGGAATCAAGTAATTTTTATACTCACTAAAAAATTAAATCTGTATACAAATAAAACATGATAGAAAAGCAAAAGTTAAAATAAAGAAAATAAAAAATTTTACACACATTTAGTTGGATAAATACTAAACTCGACATCACCATTAAAACCACTACGTACGCTGATTGTAGGATCATTGATATTACTTCCTCTACTTTCTTTGTATTTAACCAAAAGAAATTCTTCGTCAAAGCACTGGACCATTCATTTGCTTCCTACACATTGAACCAAAATTTCTCAAATTTAAGTATTTAATCTAAACATATTGTTTTATCCATTATGTTGAATTTAAACCCTTTGTGAAACTCCCAATACTACATGCACCAAGGAGATCCACAACCAAGTGAGCGCGTGGAAACAAAAAAGGGGATAGATGCAAAGGTCATCTTTTCCTTAAATTGAATGAGTGGACGGGTAAAAATAAGAAAAGCAGAAGAAACTGGAGATACATGGAAGTTACTACAGTTTTCTCTTTTCGAAAAACTGAAAAAATAAAATGAGAGAATGGTCGGAGAGGGAGAAATACGCTAGGTTAGGTCAAGGATCGTGAAAAGAAAATGAGAGGGAAGTGGAAGAGGGATAAAAGAGGTAGGTGAAAAGAAATATAATAGATAGATATAAGTGGATAGAGAGAGAGAAAAAGAGAAGAGGAGAAAATTCCTCAGAAGGAAAGTTAAAGAGAGAGAGAAGAAATCATCGGAGAGAAAAGAGATGGAATTAAAGAGAGAGAGAGAGAGATGAATAGGGAGAGAGAAACAGGATTTAATGGATATATTTAATTATATTATAATATATTTATAATTTTTAAAAGTTATTTTACTATTGATTCTTTTGTGAAACGGACTAAATTGTAGATGTAGATGATAATTTTAAAAGGTAATGGTTATATAAGCTCCTATCAAATTTAATAATATAAATACGTAGGGGTTGTAGCAATGCATTAGTCCAAAAGGTGAACCCATAAACCAGCATATCCAAGACTCGACCAATAACCGAGACCAATGAGCTGGTTAGAGTTATCCATTTGGAGAATTGTGAATTGGCAGGATAGGTCTTAGTTCCAAGCCGGGTTGGAGCCATGTTTGGGTCATATCCAGTTTAATGCTATCATTTCTATATTGTTTCACCTTTTGGTTACGCCTTCAATTGTAAATTCATTTTACACATCTTAATGAGTATAAAAAGTTCCGAAAAGAGAATCAAAACCAGGTTAAAGTACTTTGTTGGCTAAATTTGTATCTACTCAATTTTATTTCTCTCAATTTCGCATCATTTACAGATAAATAATTGAAATTATTTAACTTTTTAGGAAAATTTTATGATGTTATTACATTGTCATTTTCTTTTTTTTTTTTTAATTTTAATTATTAATTACATGTGATGACATTTTAACGGGATCAAATGAGAAAAATTAAGAGATAATTTATAGGCTGGATTTGCCTAGTCCTTAAAGTGCAGCTTCTAAACCAAGCTAATTTAAACTAATTCCATTTGAATGGGAAATAATTATTTCTCATTCTTCAGCACATAAGGTGTTGTTATTGACAACACAAGAAACAAATATATTGTAAAAGCATGTTTGTCTTGATATATATAGCCTTTTATCAAAAGAAAAATCTCATTCTCATTCAAGTGGGATTAACATATGTTTTTTGAACTTTTTTGAAGCCTCTTAATGTTTTTCCTATATTACTAATATATAAGTTAAATTGAAAGTGATTGTATATAAATAAGTATACATTCTTTACAACTACTTCATAAAATGGGTTAAAAGCTTGATGACTCTCAAGTTCAATTCTTTTTAGTTTAAAGTTTAATATAAAATTTAACTATTATATACGATTCATAAGTCCAAAAATTAGACCCTGAATCAGTAGATCTAAAAATGAACTCGGAATTGAAACTAGTTTAGTCAAATTCAATTCCCCCCATTTGGAGAACCTTGCTTTGGCAGGGGCCGGTCCCGATTTCTGACCGGGTTGGAACTGTGCCCCAGATCATATCCGGTCTGATGCTATGATTTCTAAATCGTTGCAATCTTTTGCCTGTGCCTTCGATTCTAAATTATTTCAACACATCTTGATGAGAATAAGAAGTTTGGAAAAGAGGTCCAAAAGCAGCCCCAAGTATTTTGTCTGCCCGTTCCTCAAAGTCCAGCTCCTAAACCAAGCCCATGTGTATGATATGGAATTTTTGAAACAACAAATCATTGGTTTTGGTTTATTAACGATTACATTCAGTGTAGTCAGATTCATAAATTAGCTAGTGCATTAATGTGGATCATGTCTTGATGCCTTAAATCTATTGTCATAAGTTCAATTTATATGAGTACTAGGATATTGCTCAAAATTTATATGTAAGTTAGATTGTTAAAATTGCTATTTTACTTATTTTATAGATATATAATCATATAAAATTAGTAAAATTATAAATTTTTAAAATTACAGATCAAAATTCGTAATTATAATAAAAATGAATTTATAAAAATTGTACATATGACATTAGATTTAAGGCATCAANGATATATAATCATATAAAATTAGTAAAATTATAAATTTTTAAAATTACAGATCAAAATTCGTAATTATAATAAAAATTAATTTATAAATAATTTATATCTGTTTTAATTAAAATAATTTTAAAATTATAAATTCATAGAATTATATATTTTATGATAATTCAAGTAAGGAATAACCAAATAAGATGCAGCTTATTGTTTTGAATTTCAACAAATTTCAGAACAATATATGGCTCATGTTGTATAGTTTCTTTCTCGTTAAACATGATAAAGCATAGTACAAATGAATTTCGAGAATCCATAAAAACATCATTGGTTCCAATGGAAGAAAGAAAGAGGAAAACACTCGCGGCCTTATTATTATCTGAAACTCGAAAACATCTTTAGCCTCCATTACGGCCTTGCAGGTCACGCTGCACGTATCATCAGCATATCAGAAATATGTGCACATACAAAATTAAATACATTAATACCAGTAAAATTTAATATACAATAAGAAAAATATTTCCAATTTTAACAGGATCCACCCAATCTTCTATCTTACCTTTAATTTAATATATCTAAATAATTGAATATACAATCATTTTAATGATCTAAATCTAATAAATATTAAAATAAAGATGAAATGAAAGATAATATTAGCTCCCAAAAAAAATATGGATAGGACTACAAAAAATTCTTTTAAAAAATTAATGGCATTTTCAAAGGTATCACTTTTAAATCCCTAAATTTAACCTTGTTATGGTATTTTCAAAAGTATCACCTTTTTTTTTTTTACCTTTCTTTCTCTCTCCCTCTTTTTTTTTTTTTTTTTTAATGGAAAAAGCAAATTGAATTTAATGTATCCATTCAGAGAGTATAAGGGTCTCAATTATTGGGCTCTTTTGAAACTCATATAAACAAATTGTATATATATTTAGTTGATGATTCAAAAATAGTGCTGTTTCTTTTATTTTTCGATATCAAATACATTTAGCAAGACCTTTATAGAAATATATCCCATTTTTAAGGTCTAATTCTATCTCACCCGTTTAACTTATTAAATATTTCAATTTTTTTTTGCAAATACCTATTAGAAATACATCTATCCTTCACCTTTGAATAAATTTCAGATATAGAAAATTTTATTCTCTTTTTATTTTAAGTTGGTAACCATGCAAACTTCAATTAAGAAAATATCTACCGCTCAAGTTCTGAGACCACGATAAATTTTCGATCCACAACCAAATGATATATGTTTAAAGTCAACCCTATTAGATTCGACGTGGTTCTATATCTATTAGTAATTAGTCCTTTCTCCACTACTGGCTTAGGCTTTTAATTGATACTCTTAAAGCAGATCACTTAAATAAATAGAGTAAAATGACTGCGTATGACGGGATCCCCCCCTTCGAAACCGTATGGTTTAATTGAATGGCTTTAACATGTTATCTAATATGGTTTTATATTTATTGCTAAACAATCATTTGAAAAACTTATCAATTATTCTAACCATCATGAAAAAACTTATTACTTAATTATTTTTTTGTCGTGACTCTAAGAGAGATCTAGTGTGATTATCTAAAATTTTTATATTTTATGTATACCCATAATTTAAAAAATCGTCTTGTAAGCCAAATATTACAAGACTTTCACCAATTAATCACTAAAGTTTTGATTCTTAATTTAATTAACTTACTATAACATATATGTGACTATGGATATTCGATAAGTCACAATTTATCAGAACCGTAGAAAATTAGTATACCTTACCAAATGATAAAATTAGGCAATAAGGATCTAAAACTTAAATTTACATAAATCATAGAATCTAAATGTAGTATTAATAACTATATATATAATAATTCAAACCAACTATACAGTTTATTCTCATATTCTAATTTCTATATATCTTGATATTGGCACTTAACACTCAACTCTTAACTCATGCCCGATTATTTGTCAACCTGTAAAAGAAAATTATTAGGAAGTAAGCCACAAGAGTTTAGTGAGTTATTCCTCGTACTATATTAGCAAGCAGGTTATCAAACATTTTATTAATAAACATATAAATGCATGAATAAGTAATATGCTAAACAGTATATATGTAATTGACCGGTGCTACATATAACATTGGATTTAACGCTCTCCAAAATAAGGGTCGAAGATATATCGGCACTAATCACAATTGGGTTCTAGTATCAACGGTTTTTAACTATATATAAATATGTATATAGAAATTCCTTATTTCATGAAACAAGTTTCTATTTTCAATAGTTAGTAGTATACAAATATCTAGGTTTAACGATGAGGTAGATCCTGCAATCTATATTCATACCTTACAGTGGTGGTCCCTAGACGCGACTTCTAGCCACCCACGGTTAGCATCTCCGGCATCAGTAGAACCCGCGAGTTAAGGGTAAGGTCTTGTTGTACAAATGCTCATGCATTGTATTAATGAAATCATGTAAGAATCCATCCCTCCAAGGCCCTTTATTACTAATCACGTGAGGTGACAGTCGGAACATTATATGCAATGTTTGTGCTTTATGTGTAATCCATTTAATTTTAGTTAAGTCGAATATGATTAAGTCAACTTATGAGGTAATCAACAAATATCAACAAACTATTCAATTATGTAGTAATAAATCAAGTAATCAATTATTCAACTATTATGTTTCACAATCTTTTACATAATACATAACCACTATTCAGACACATGTATAACCTATACCCCTATGGATCAAATTATTAATATTTACTTTAGGTATATTAATTACAAGCACAAATAAGTATAGAGTCATCGGGAGTACTCACTTGGTTATTGAGTCTATTAATGGTTGTAATGGTCAACTTGGTAAGTTAGTATCCGTATCGAGATTATCTGACATTTAGGGAATATGAAAGTAATAAATTTGGAATTGAAATAACTAAACTAGATTGCTAAGTCATATTGTTTACTTAACTCAGTTATTGATTTGCGTAAAATTATCGATTTAAGTTTTTTATTGAATTGCGTATAATTTTTTTCGATTTAGCTCGGATTTTTATGAACTTATAGTCTATTTTAATCATTTTCGAATGTATTTTCTTATAGTGAGGTCCGTTTTGAACGTTATAATTTGCAGTTTTGACTGTGATATAAAAATATCACAAAGTTTATTGTTTTAATTTAAAAAGCTATAAAATATTAATTTAAGCTTTTTTTAGTATATTTATGATTTAATAATTACTTAGATCGTATAATTTGGAAATTTTCTTATTTTAAGCCTATTTTACTATAATTACCTATTTTTACATATTTTTGAGATTTTAGAATTATTATTTCAATTTTTTCCACTTTTTTATTTTTCTACTTAATTAATTAATTATTACTATTAATTACGAATTTTTTTTTAATTTATATATATAGTGACACAGCATATATGAGAGTGCTACATATCAAGCTTGCACATTTTTTTGAATTTTTTTATTATTTTCCTATTTTACGGTATAATTATATATTTATAAATACTTATGATTATATTTTATCAAATTTTCTAGTTTACTTAATTATTAATTTTTTCTCCAATTTATGGTATTTATGTGTATATATATATCTATTAACTTACTTTATTTATTAAATTAATAGTATAGTATATTGTATATATTATTTAATTACGCTCGTATTTTTACGTATACTTTACTATTCATATACATATATTTACACGTATACTATACGTTATATAATAACTTATTCTAACTTTATTTATATATTATGTACAAGTATCATATACACTTAATTATACTTTATATACTTATGTACATATACGGTCATACTATATACGTATATATATACTAAAATACAAAATATTATTAATAATTATATATATACATCTTCACGTCCAACAATATATATGTACATATATACAATAATTCTTATGCTTTGAAAATATTAAGTATATATACATATATTTACTATATACGTATACAAGTATATACCTCATATAGTAAAAAAATAATAATAATAAATACATATATATATACATAACTATGCATATGTACATAAATAATTAAATAAAATACTAAATATATATATACATGTATATGAAGGAAATACTTAGTACATTTACATATACCATATGTGTATACCTACATATATTATATAACAAAATACTAAATACACACGCATACATATGTATAAAATACATGTGTAGGAAAAATACATACTATATGTACTACTATTTATACCTATATACATATATCGTATATTATACATAATAATATATATATACACGCCTATATACATATGTATATACATAAATAAGTAAAATATCTAATACATATGTATATATCCATTCATACATACATATATGTACATGTAATTGAATAAATAAATACTTAGTATATAGGTACATACTATATGATATTTATATGTACAAAAAAAAATTAAATAAATACTTACATAATTATTTTAATAATTTGAATAGAAAAAATTCCCTTAATCTTCTCCTTCTTCTTCCTCTTTCTTCTTGTTCTTAGTCTTTGATTTTTTTCCCTTTGCTTCTTTTTTTTTTTTTTCCTTGTTCGATTTGTGTGTATGAGAACTTTGGTTTGCTTTGGTTTTTCTTTTTCCTTTCTAACATACAGGTGTTCCAAACAAAGGCAATGGATAATTAAGACAAAAGCAAAAGCAAATTATAAAAGCAAATCTTAAATCTAAGCATTAATGGATATGAGACAACCTAAATCATTATATTTGATTTTCTTCACAATTTCATAACACCTAGAGGCATTTGAAATCATGTAGGCTGCTGTTGTTTTTTTTTTCTTTTTTCCCCAGAATTTAGAACATGGCAACAAGGGAACTAAGAAAAAATAGAAAGAAAAGTAAATAAAAGAAGAAAAAGGAAAATAAAAAATAATTATATGTAATTTTTCTAAACATAAAAGTAATAAAATATCATTTATAAATTGATTTTGGAATTTTATGAAAATTTATCAATTTAATTGGTACTTGTTACGATTATAATTTTTATGTGTTATTTTAACATTTTTATTAAAAGTTTTACGTGATTACGCGATTTAGTCAATAATTGTAATCGACTATGATCATATCACTATTAAGTAATATTTATTCATTTTATAAATTTAAAGTTATAATTTTAGGGTTTTGATCAAGTTCGGGTCCGATTTCGAGTATTTACGTATACATTTGATTTAAGGTTTTTTGTATGTGATTTAGATTTCGAGTGATTTTTTAAGATTTTTATTATCGATACTATATTTGGTTTTTAAATTTTATAAAAATTTTATCGTTTCTAGCCTTATTGACCATGATATAGTCTAGGATGCTCGAATTTAAACTAGAGTTCAGATCACTTATTACATGGGGTTTATAGGAAATACAATTAAGCAATCACCTGACCACAGATATTTATTGATCTGGACTAAGGGTTTTGGTTCGTAAAAAGTTCTAAGGAAAAAAAAAAAA
>JAMXBB010000004.1:7239322-7321036 GCA_024138015.1 Lumnitzera littorea
TTCCCTTCTTATCTTTCTAGCATTGTTCCAAACCCTTCTAGTTTTAGGAATGCTAATTAAAACTATCACTATCCTCCATATAATTGAGAAGCCTAACTTCTCTACTGGTTTTAACCTATGATAGCTATTATTAGGAAAAAACAATCAACTCTTGACCAATTTGCTCATTAAGGCTAACCTTACCTTGAGAAAATATCTAACCTCACCAACAAACCACTTGTTAATGCCACTAACTCCACATTAAACTCCAAGTTGAACATATTCACTTTCCTTCAAAAAAATGAACCATGACATTCTTCTGTATGTAAATCTATGATGCCCTCATTGTGGGGGTTAACACTTGGCTACTATCCTTTGTCTTTAAGATCATTGATCATATTCTTCCATACTCTCTCCTCTTATCCTTACTAGGACTCAAGACTTGCATGGACATTCCCTTACCCTTATCCTTACTTTTGCTCTTGCTCTTGCTCTTGCTCTCTCCTCTTGTTCTTCGAGATTGTCTCTTATTGAGTGACCTAATGGTAAGGTCTATCCTCTAAAGTATACTTCACTTTCTTAAGATAGGGGTGGAGTCTTGTTACAATGTTGTTCATGACACAACTGCCCCTCTAGCAACAATGTCCTTCACTTGATAGTTGCTCTTTCTCTTAAGTTTTATTCATATGAGCCTAGTTGTTGACAAGAGCTACCATTTTCATTAAGCACATTAGATAGTATATAGGTGGCTCATTTGGGTTGGAATTTTTGTGCTTTGATTTTGCTTGTCACAGGATGAGAGGTTGACCCTCCTTATGTGCCTCTATGGCACTGGATTATCTTTTAGTTCATCATATTTTCTCTCATTACAGATGACAAGCTAACTTGTTCTTTTCTTATCTTTTCAAGATTGATCTAGACCCTTCTATCTTTAAGAGTGTCATCCCAAATTATCAACGCCCTTTATATTATTGGGGAGGCTCAACTTCTCAACTGGTTTTGGCTTATCATAGTCATTATTGGGAGAGTGGTATTAGTTCTCGACTAGTTTTGTTTATAGTAGTCCAATCTCGCTTTGAGAAAATATCTAATCTTATGAACAAATTACTTGTTAATGCTATTCATTTCATATTAAGCTTCAAGTTGACCACCCTACTTTCCTTCCAAAACACAAACCATGACACATGTTTTAGTTAGTGTAATTTTCAACAATAAGATAAGAAAGGATAGAAATAGGATGAGAAGACAATTTTGTATCTTTTAGCTTTAAACTAACTTTTAGATTGAATATTAGAATTAAGGCCAAAGCAAAAATGCTTATAATAATGGAAAGTGGTCGATGATCACCATTTGGTCCTTGTCGTTATTAGTGGTATAGAATGTCTGACCAAAAAAATAAAAAGGGTACAGATGGATTCATTTTTCTTTCGATACATAATTCGAGGGAAAATTACAACGAAGGGGATTAACGTTTGGGGGTAAGTTCAAACAGGGGATCAATGTTTTGAAAAGTTTAAATAAGGGGTTAACGTTTCATAAAGTAATTTAAATAAGGGATAAACGTTTCAAAAATTTTAAATAAGGGATTAACGTTTCATAAAGTAATTCAAATAATTTTATAGATTATCTATTATGAATCCCTCATTTGAACTACTTTATGAAATGTTGATCCCTTATTTGAACTATTTTGAAACGTTGATCCTTTATTTGAACTTACTCCTAAATATTGATCCCCTCTGTTGTAATTTTCTCTATATTTCAAATAACGTAAGGAAAAGATGGGGCTACCCATCAAGCTTAACTTATAGCCAAAAGCAAACCCGATCAAGCAACAGGTGTGGTGATTTTATGTTTTACTTTGTTTTATTGTTCAATTTAAAGGAGTCCAAATGGTTTGTGGTTTAATACCATGTTGAACTGAGCCAAAATTGCTTGTACTCTATTTAAACCCTTTTCCTATCAAAAAATAAAATATAAAATTAGTGATATTTTTTCTTTTAAAAATCCTACTAATATGATAATCTAACTTTATTTACTTTTCTCTTTTTATTGTCTTTTATCTCATTCTCAATCTTTAAAATTCACTCATTTCCTTTATCATAGTCTCTCATTTTTTAGGCAAATCCATGTGCTTTGATTATCACCTAATATGCAATTTCATTGTGATAAGATATTATATAATTTAAGTTCCTCCATAATGCTCTTCAATTTGAACATCTGCAAATTCCCATGAAACCATGACTATTAATATCATCAATTAGAACAATTTGTATTTAAAAATGGATTGAATGAATCGAACCATATTTTTAAGTGGTTCAAAATCCTAAATTATTAAAAAATAGTTTGGTTCATGGAGAGTTTGAGTTGAACAACTTGAAATGTGATTCGGTTTGATTTAACCCTTTATTCCAAACTAATCAGAACAATGTACACTTCTGGAAAAGATTCATTAGGTGTCGCATGGGATAGAAATTATCTAATGAAGGGTATTAAGAAATAAAATATTATCAATGCTTAGGATGTAAATTTTGATGGAAATGACTATCATTTCTAAAATACATAAAAGGATGTAAACAATGATATGCTCATATTACCAAAGAAATTCATTATTCTCATTTCTATCTAATGATATGTTAATTTCCAAATATTAGATTTCCTGCTATCTTCCTTTGCTAATACCAATGCTTAGGATTATTATTAATTTGTCTTGTTTATTTTATAGATGTTTATCAATTCGACCCAAACGATACCAAATTGTAAAATGTGGTTCTTTTATACTTTAGTCCAATTCATGGGTCCGTTTGAAGAGGATCCATAAGATTTGCGATTCGGGAAGGTTAAATTCAACCACTTCTTGTTAAAAGTAAAAAGTAAGTGACATCTTTTAGTTTTAAACCCCATTAACATCTCTCTTTCTCTCTCTCTCTCTCTCCCTCCTTCCTAATTGCAAGAAGATAGAAATTTCATTTACATTCAAAAAACTCCATACAATGAGTAACTAATAGCTGAATCAAGGGATGGCAGTTTAAAGACACCTATCCATAAAGGAGACATCTCTTTTACATCTAGGGTTGGAATGTCCCTTTTACAAAATTGTAATGTCTCGAAACTTAAAGATGTTGCAATCCGCTACATATCTCTACTATTCAAGAATACGTTAAGGCTCTAAAATCAACAATAATCTCCATAATTACTTGTAACAACCGCTTATCTACAAAATAACAATTATCCAAATATATCAATTTTAGTGACTCAAAAGCGAATCACTTTAATCACAAATATACTAAATAACTAGATCTTGATCTCCTACAACATATAAAATTAACCACCTCTTTTTCCCAATCGATGATAGTAATTTCTATACTTATTGTAGATTTATTGAATTGACCTGCTGTTGTAAAAAAAAATAAAATGAGCTAAAGTCTAGTATAGGTGCACAAACACACACAGATGCCAAGCCTAAAACATACATATGCATATAATGCACTTGTAACAATATATAAATAAACAACAGTTTAATTATCTTTAATTTATACCAGAAAACAACATGAAGGTTCTCATGATCCGGCTACACAATGATCTTTGTTCTTATATATAGATAAATATAATATAAGTTTTCTTTTAAGTCCTTTACACTCAAAGTCCAAAGTCCAGAAACCTAGTATTCTAGCTACATTGTTCCATATGAAAGTCTATTAGGGAATTCTTGCATATGATTAGTAGTTGTTGCCTTAGGGATCTATTATTGTGGGCCCTTAAAATGAGTGGGTCAAGCACAATCGGCAACCAAATTAATTAGGATGAATATAACTTAGTATGATTTGATTACTAAGTTCTAATAAGCACAAGCAACAACCAAGCACCATGTACTTGGGATAGCTTTTCAACAATTAACTGAAACTCCACAACTTTAAGTCTCGTATCAACTACTTTTAATTGCCCATCCAAGGAGGAACTTGAAACTCAATATCTAATATGAATCTATTTGAGATTAAGAATAAACAAAGATGCATTAATTATCGGATGATTAATAAATGGGTCTTTATCCAATGATTATATATAAATCTTTTATTAATTTACTATTTATTAGTTTTGCTAACTTTATTAATTTGATGTGTTTCTTAAAACCCATAATTAACTTTTGCTCAAAATGTTAGCCACTTTGCATATTCTAGCAAGATGACCACATGCTAAAATGAATTTAAAATAAAGCAATATTATGGCATTAACTTTTATATTTCCCATAATTAGAATCATTCCTCATCTCAACATTATCAAAAAAGTATAGCAAACATAGGTATTTAATCATATTGTACCACATTTATTGGAAGATTATAAAGTATTTGGCATAATAACATACAAATATAATATGCATCATAACATGGCTTTATTATCAACTTATTTATAAAGAACAAACTTATAGTATCAATATATATGTATATATATATATATATATATCATTTGCTAGAAATTAAGATATAATGATTAAATAATATAATTCAAAATAGTGTTAAATAGTAATCGTAGTAAATTAATATATAAAGTTACAACTTCATTAATGTTATAATAATAGTTTATTACCAAATTAGGTACCATAATAGACATGTTCATTGTAAACATACAAAGTCATAAACATTACTTAATATATATATATATATATATATATATATATGTGTGTGTGTGTGTGTGTATGTGTGTTATAATATGACAAATCCTCAAATCTCCTTATAGTGTAATCGGACAATAAGAAATAAAAAGAAAAAGAAATCAATTTGTATTACCAAATGGACAAAACTAAGTGGACTTGTGTAGCAATGAGTGCCTCATTGGATTTTTAGAGGAAAGATGTTCGGAGACAAAAGCCGAATGGAGATCCTCTACAAAGCAATAGCAAAATGAGAACTAAGTAAACGACACAGTGTAATAAGTGGATAACTCAGTCGAAATTAAGGACAAGGGATGCCTAAAAAATAATACCTACTAAGATGACCATGTGACATATCGAAGGATGAAGAAAACTCAAATTTACGGACTTTGATCTCAATAGCGAGGTTTCCTTGTTCTTACACACTCGTTATGTGAAGAATGATAAGCTCTAGAAGTTGTAGCAAAGCAAAACTAATTCGGAGATAATTAGAAATCTTAGCTTGTCATTGCAAACAATGGGAATGAAAATAGAACTCAGAAACAAGGATCAAAATGAAGCTTAATCAAAGGAAAAGGATGCTAAAGCTTAGCTTGTTAATAAGATTAGTCGCTGGAGATAAGATAACCAGATTGGAGTAGGACATTAGGATTCCACCAAAATGGTGGTCAAGAAGCAAAACAAAATGGTAACTTAGATGAAGAACCAGCTGTTCAATGTGTTATGCTCTGAAGCGATAGAGTCGTAATAGTCCCACTGTACAAACCATTTTAGGATAGAAGCTGACTTTACAGCTGTTATCTTAAACTTATTTACATAAGGCATCCATGATTATTCCACTTTAAAGTAAATAGTTTACAAATTAAACATGTTAGTTACCTAAGAAAATATGAAAAATATATACTAGTATTCCAAAATTCTAAGTAATATTACATGATTTAACAACCTTACTTACTTAAGTAATACATACATTAATAATAGAAGATTCAAAAAATAAGGATTAAAACCATAAAAATGTAATTGATCATTAGTTTTATTTCTTTACTCCTCAAGATCTAATAGTGGTTAGCTTCAAAGTAGTTACGATGCTACTTCCAAGCTAGCACTTGCAATTATATTTGTAAGAATATGAGCAGCCAACCACTCAATAAGTTGGGATGAAGATTTAAAACTATATATCAAGCATAAATAGGGTTATCCACCAATTATTTAAATGCAATGAAACAATGCCATCGCATGATAGTTTTTGGTCCATCGTGAGATTAGAGAAATTATACCCATTCGAATATGAATTAAAGAGTTTAGCGCATATATCAATAGCTTACAACCAAACTCAAACTTATGTTATGGGAACACCACTCTTCCTGCGACTACATTTGAATTATTGTCTTCACCCTTACCGTGATTTCCTCTCTTATTACTTAGTCAGACTAAAAATGAAGAATGGACCATTATGCTATCTAATCCTATCCGTTTCAAAGGGGTTGGTTTTTAGTTAAAGAACCCTAAATGCTTCTCCTAAAGGGTTGCAATGTATGTCCGACTTAGATTTACAAGTCATAGATAAGTCTAGTTTAGGGCGTTCAAGCATTTTACACAAGATAAATAATTATAATTCAGAGTATCAAATCATAATCACACAATTAAACCTAGAAACAAGCATACATAAGCTTGCATATAATCAAACTGTCTAATGAATAAAATCAAGTATAATCTTAAACTTATGAGTACTATAATATAGTACTCCAAAATACAGTAACGTATTAATACTAAACTTACCTAAAGTCTTCAATTTATTCACTTAAGTTCGATGTAAGTCGTATTGTCACCACTAGGTCCTATAATATAAATATCATTTTTAGTATTTATATCCTTATTACCTATAAGCTTTAAACCATTATTTTTAATTTAAATTTATAATTTTACTCAGTTGTTTAGGTTCCATATTACTTATAATCATAACATTATTAAATATATATATCATACATATTGAATATGTATCATCATTTCTATGTTACTTATCTTATAATCCTTATTATATATATAATTGTAACATAATAATATAACATAGAGTGTGTTTATATTTTTCAAATAGCACAAATTACATTTAAAATATTACATAATACATAATTTATCTTATACATAAAATTATTATATTGCGCCACACATACCAACATAGAGATTAATTAGATATCGTTTTGAATGCACAACTTATTTATATATATGTATATATATATATATATATATATGGGAAAGATGATTTACATAAATATATATATATATATATATATATATTTAACTAACTCCTTTATGGGTTATTAAATGGAAACAATAAAAATATAACTATCAATATTCTAAGTTTAAAATTCGAATAAGAAGAAAATTATAAAATTATATAGATAAAATACTCTATTTTAGAAAATAACGAAATGACAAATATATATATTTTTTACAACTATTAAATATCAATTAAAAGAAACAATACTTATAATTATGGAAATAAAGTTACCTAAAAATATTGAACAAAAAAAAAAGTTAAATCTTTTAATCCCTTATTTTTGCTTCTTCTTTTCTTTTCTTTCTTCCTCTCTCTTCCTTTGCTCTTCTCTATCTCTCTTTCTTTCTTTTCTTTCTCTCATCCTTTCTCCCTCTTTTTCCATTTCTTGTCTCTCTCTAGTCTATTCACATATGGCTCATTAAGCCATTTATATAAACGGAAATTCACTACCTTAATTCAATGCGGTGTAGCTTTTTTTTTTTTTTATTGATCCAATTTTACGTAACCTTTCGAGTATAATTTTGTCAAGATTTATTATTTATTAAACTCCATAATATATTTCAAAAATAGTAGAACATTATATTATATATTTAATCTAAAATTTTTATTTCTTGACTAGTTAAAATTTAACATGATAAACTTTACATTATAATCTATATTGGTTGTATTTCAACTTATTTTTTTAATCCAACTTTAGAAGACTACTCTTTATAACTTTTAAGTAACTCATATTACCATTTAATTTTATTCGAAACTACTTTTTCATTAATCTTATGTTCCAAGATAAGACCTTAAATACATTTTTTTTAATATATGATATATATGGATAGGTTCCATTAATTATTTGGGACTTATTCATATACATTTTATATATAATTTTATTCACTAATATTAATTATTAAGATCATATAGTTCATTTTAAAAGATTTATTATCAACTATAGTTAAAATTACAAAACTCTACGTCATAGTGATTAGACTTGATACACTTAACAATTATAATAAAATCATATATATAAATGAGCATAATTTAAAATATTAAAAATATATAGTTATTTCTTTTAATTTTTATTACCTTTGTTATGAGGGTTTAACTAAATTCTAAGAACATTGATATAATTCATATTTTCTAGAGTGTATCTTAGGTACAAAACTTTTTATTTTATTTTATTTCGTATTAATTTATATAATTGCATATAATTTATTTATAGTAATTTGTTAATTATCGAAACTCATTTTACACGTTTTTGATAAATAACGATTAATATACATATAACTTAATAATTTAAAATTTAATTATTTCATTTTCTTAATTCTAAACTTACGGGATCATTTCCATTAATATTTTTAATTTCGTTGTAAAATTTGAGCTCAATCGGATAATTTACATGATTGTCCTAAATTTTATAAATTGTCTCTAAATTGATTAATTGTGGATTAATTACCAGTTTTTTTGTAAGGTCTTGCAGTCGAGTTTTAATTTATATCTAAAAATCTAATTCTAAACCTTGTAAGGTTATCGAGTTGAATAGGTTGGATACTCTATTACAACTTGCTTAGTTACATCCCTAAATGAAGGCACATGAGTTTGCTAAAGATGAGAGATAATGATGAGGGAAAAGAAATGGATTGGCTTTTCATTCTCATCAAAGAATTTAATTTTGTGACATCCCAGATCAAAGTGAGAAGTAATAAGATAATAAAAAGGGGATTTAAGTGCTTAGTTTAAGAAAAGGAACTAAAGTTTAGTTTAGAAAATTTAAAACTTTACAAATTTATGTTATTTTAGTAGGGTTGATGATATTAATAGTTCAATATCTACCCTAACTATTTTCTTTTATTAGTGAATATTCATTGTAAATATTACAATACTTTATGAATACTTTTATTTTATTCATTTCTAGCAATATTTATTAATCATTATCATTTGATCTCTCTTTATTTCTTCTTCCATTATAAGCTACTAAGGATATCTCCATTTTTATTTTATTTTATTTATTTAACCTTTGCTTCATTTTACCCTAATCTACCTTGTCAAAGGCCTATCCTACCTAAGATAATTGGTGGCCTTCTCTTATTATAAGATTCTGTAAACCTTCATTACTTTTTTAGCCATCACCTTATATGCCCAAATTAGCCACCCTCATATATTCTACCTTTCATTTCATTGTTCCATAGAAAAGCTCATTGTTAGACAATGGAGTTCTTCAACATCATTTCTTGCTCCATTGTATAGTACCCCTTAAGATTTAAGTGATAGAACTCTAATTATCGAAGTGCCTTTTAGTGTAATGGCTCAAATCACGTCGAAACTCTGCAGTTAAGAGTGCTAAGGCTGGAGCAATCTTAGGATGAGTAACTTTGTAGAAAATTGATGCACTAAGGGACAAGACCATGCGCCGTTTGATGTTAAAGCGGATAATACCTTAGTGGGAGAAGATCCAGCTAAGTCATTATTGGTGGTATTAGAGAAGTCCACCAACTAAAAGGGTAGAGCCTTACTTGTTGGTGGTCTTAGACCTGTATAATGAAATTGACGGGGATGTTAGTTCTGTAAGGAGGGTAGATTGTAGTACTCCTTAAGAACTAGGTGATGGAACTCTAATAAACGAGGTACTTTTTGGTGTAGTGGGTTAGAGTATGTTGAAACTTCGAAGTTAAGAGTACTTGGGCTAGAGCAATCTTATAATGGGTGACATCCTGGGAAGTTGTTGCGCCAGGAGATAAAATTGTGTAGCGTCTAATGCCAAAGCAAACAATACCTTAGTAGGAAGAGTTTTAGAACCCAATGGAAAAGCCAACCTCATAAAAATAATAAATAATATAAATAAAGTTAAGTTAATCATTTATTGTATGTGAAATTGCATGTAGAAGGAAGCTATTTGCATGTGAATTTTATTGTAATAGTGTTAGAACTTTCAAATTTACAGTTTTAGATGAAATGTATGTGGGAGAAAATATTTTTAGGGTAATTATGTAAATGGAGTTGCTATGATGATAGTTGTATGGATTATCAAGATTAGCACTGTAACGCCTTGGAACTTGGGAGTCCATGACTCTGCCATGTTAGCCTAAGGAGTGGACATACTAAGGAATCTAGTAACTTACCACTCGTTTGAACTCTATAATTAGTAAAAACCACCAATCTCTCATTATATTTCTCTTCTAACAATAAATAAGAGTGGTATATTTCACAACTTAACTCAAACTGATATCAATTGTAAACAATCAATTGATTTGTTGAAACTCTTAAAATGTCTAACATTTAACCTTAATAGATTTGTAACTCTAAACCATAGGTGACATAATTTAAATAAAATAAAATAAAAGTAGGGAGTCACAGGTAACCCTTAGAAGTCCCCAAAAGCAAAAATATAAATAAAGAAAGTTGTTCATCTCTCAATAACATCCATCACTCAATTCATCCTCTAGGCCCAGCTCATCTCATCATCAAAATAATAGTTTCCTGTCTCTTCGTCAAAATAGTAGTCATAACTTGAATCTTCATAATATTTAGTACTATACATGTTACTTGTATTTGAAACTAAAAAACCATAAATCTCCAAAGGATGAGCTGTGCCTACTACGGAACATGCATAACAAGAATCACATGCATTCATAAATAAAACTAATGTAACAATCATATTTTTATTATCTTTCATTTAACTAGTAAACAACATAATTCCAGCATTTTAGAACTTGGAATAACTCATGAAACATAGGTATGAGACATATATATACATATAATAATATTGGTATGGGTCTTACCTATTACCCAAGTAACCTTTCCTAGATTTAGTTGGGTTATCCTAATATAGAACCCTCGTTAGGCGAGTCGTGCATGATCACTAAGTGTCTTACTAACCTACTAGACCCTACCAATAAGAGGTCGAACCTAAGGATACGTAACATAACAATTAATAAGCCGAGTTTAATTTAATTTTATTTAATAAACTACTCCAAACAAGCATAACAAAACATGTAAGTGTCTCGTACCTAAATCTAAAGAGTAACCACCATTATTTCTAGTGTTTAAACCAAGAGTAAGTTTAGAATTAACACCTGGTAATAAATAGAGTTTAGAATCTACTTTCTAAAAGGCTCTTTCATGTCCTAATTTAGATTCTGAAATCTTACTTGAATCTTAGGTTAAATTGCTGTTGTCTATGTTTTTAGGACAATTTTAGAATCCTAAGATGATTTAAATTAGTTTAAGCTATGAGTTGAAATGCTAAAAATTAAGAAAAGAAAGATTAGAAGGTGAAACAAGTACATGGGCAAGAATCATGGCTGTGATCTTTAGCCATGGTTCTTGTTCTTGTACAGGGGAATAACCATGAGTAGTAACCATAGCCATGTTCATTCTATTCTTTGTACACAACTCTTAAGGACGAATACGGTTACGACCATGGCCATGGTTCTTAGCCATGTTCCCCTTAAAAACCAATCTCTTCCTTCAACCACCACTCTAAATCATCCTTTCAGCACTAATCACATCCCTAACACACAACCAACCTTATTATAGCCAATAACAACCCTTCAAACACCAAAATCAGATAAATCCATAAAATCACACATACATCGAATCAACCCTAATATATTTTATTAATGTGAAACCAACATGAAGCTTTAGGTAAAAGGGGTACTTATGCTTTTCCTTGCTATAATGACACCAAGGAATCAACTTCACACCTTCACAATGTTGCAATTCACAGATTCTATTAATTTTAGTACTCCTTTCTACAGAAAAACGCATAATGCGATGTACATTGCGGTCAACTTACCTTGTAATTGCGGTTTTGTAGCAATTAGGCTGTGATTTCCATTATCGGGAGTATTGAGATCAAAATTTTTAAATAGAATTAAGGTTTTCTAAGGTTAAGGAGAGGGTTTCTAACATTTTATTTGACTTAAATGCCCTTATAGGCATTAGTCAATTACGTGCAATACTAGGCCCTGCTTATCCTTTAGTATCTTATTATCTTTATTTTATTTAAATTCCTTTTATTTTTCTAGTTTTTACAAGCACATTGCTTACAATAGTGAACAATCAAGATCATTATAAAAGCTTGTGGAGGGGGGAATAGAAAAAGGAATAGCTAAAAGCCCTATAGGGTTCTTTGAACCCTTTTAAGAAACAAAGAGGTGTTTAGGTTTTGCAATACACCCAAACTTGCCATGGTTATATCCTTGACTTCACTATTATTGAAGATATAATGTTGCCATGACACAATGATGTGTAGCTTTAATTCTTGCATCATGTTCCTTGATTTGGATATCAATAATATTAGTTGAAAATTCCAATAACTATTAATATTATGAAAAAGAAAATGATAATTTTAAAAAGCAGTTGGAATTAAACTGAACCGTAGTTAAAGCATTCGGTTCAAAACCTCGAATTGTCAGAAGCGATTTAGTTAATTAAATATTTTAACTGCATTATTTTAAATACAATTTGCTTCAATTAGCCTTGAGTTGAATCTAATCGAATCAAAGCATGAACATCCCTAATTTACTTGAGTGAATGTTGATATCTCAAGGCCACAAAAAATAAAATTCAAAAAAATTCTAACTCAGAAAATGAAACAAAATTGATTTACAAGCTTTCTTTTTAGCAATGATATTGTCATGATAATTCTTACATAGCATAGAAATGTCAGTGATCTAGGTGGAGTGTAATGTAATATGCTCTTTGATGGCTCTTCATAGGAAATGACAATTATTGATTTGTAATTTTAAGAATTTTAGAAAATAAGTGATTTTAAAGGATTCAAATCCTTCTTCATAAGCAGAGTATCCGGAGAAGTTATGGAACTTTTGCGAGTAAAACATAGGATCTAATCATCATCTTACGTACTTGAAAAATACAACAACATTTAGATATATTGGTAAAAGGTCTCAATCATCATATTGAGTTGTATCCATATGATTTTCAAGTGAGCAATAGTGGTAAGCGGATAGCGAAAACACCAACATTCTAAATAAATCCCCCTTATCTTTCCTTCTCTGAGCTCGGATTATAAAAGAAGTAGAAGAATGAAATGAAGAGAATGTATCAACGAAAAAGCCCGTTTCTATAATATGAAATCTTTGAATCTAACAATTAATGAACTGATCTTGTTCTTATAAATTGCGTTCTAATACAGGTAGAACCATGTTAGTTCTTGAATATAGATCATGTGTTGATGGGAATTACTTGTGTTAAATCGTGTATCTATGACTTTATATGAAGTCGCATGGGAAATTGTAGTACATATATACACATTTTGGTATAAACATGTAGATTTAGATATACCTTCCCGTTAGCAGAATGTTTATAGACATGCAGCTTTTAGTATTATGTATATATTCTGGTACTGGTAACTTTAACTAGTATTTGGATGTTTGTACTAGAATTTGTATGTATATAAAATTGTCGGTATACGACTTAATGCAAGAAAAGGTTTATGTAGATGGATAAAATATACTTTGATCAGTTTAATATATACAAGTAGTACATGGGTATTTTTCATGATTGATACACGAAGCAAATTTACTTCTATATTTGTATCATTCAAGCAAGAAATAATGTTATTTCTATTATTATGAAGATTATTCCGCAGCAATCTCATTGTACAGGTTCTCTATAATTAAAATAGGCCACAATGAATTTCGAGAATCTTAAGGAGAAAAAAAAATTCAAGGATTCGATAACAATTTAGAAAAGAAAAAAAAAAGAAAAAAGAAAAGGAGAAAAATACGTGATGGAAATAAAATTGAAGGATCAAGAGTATCCCCCCTTATCATCTGAAACTTGAAAACATCATAAGCCTCCCATTATGCGCTCACCTAGCGTTTACCAACATCAACACGTTAAATATATGCATACATATATAATGAATACGAAATTCTGGTTAGATCCTACTAATAGTTTTAATGAATTTATTACTAGACATTAATATAAACAAATTAATTATACATTTCATCAATAACGTTGTTCTTGTATGAAATATATGTAATTGATGATTTGAAAAATTAGTGTTATTTTTTGATATCCTCTAAACCTAGCAAATGCCTAGGCTTTTATCTGTATGAAATCCACTTATAGATTTCATTCTATTTAAACTGTTTAGATTGAAGTGCCAAAAAAAAAAAAAAAAACTATTTAGCTTGATGAATTCTTCAATTTGTTTGGAAAAATACCTATAAGAAATACATCTATGTTTCACCTTATATGAATTGCTCATTAAGAAATTGCTGTCCTCTTTTTGTTTAATTTAATAATTTACATATTTATTGTTTGAGCTCTAAAACCACAACATATTTTAGATTTATGGCCATTTGATATATATATTTAACACTATTGGGGTGGTTCTATATTTATCGGTTAATTTCTTTCCTCACTGGTGGTCTGGACTTTTAATCGAAACTGTTAGACAGACCACTTAATTAAATAGACTGAAATGATTATGAATTGGTTTTATCTCGTCTAGTATCATGTTGAGTTTTAATCAATAAACCGTCATAACTAAAAATTATGTTTATTAAATCTGGTATGATTCTATATTTAATGTTCAACGATTCATATAAGAAACTTGGTCAATAATTCTGACCATGACGAAAAACTTGTGAACCGTAAGTTTTGTTTCATAACACAACCGGTAGCATGAATCATGCATACCTAATGCTTCTGTTGAAGAAGCAGGCAATAACAAATGATAATTCTTTGATAATTCACGTAGAAATTACATAACACTTGAAGTAGTTTTTTTCCCCTCCATTTAGAGATGGAAGAATAAAATTTATGAATTAATTGATATTGATAGGCTGCGAGGCTTACCTTGTAAATAACGCATAGGTCCCTTCTTCTGACCGCAGCAGTTCGCAATGCAGATTCAGAGGAGACAGAAGATGGCAGCACTGAAAATGATAGAAATAAAGGGTAAACAAAAGAATCCTTAAAAACAGATTAATTTTCATTCATCATTTATTACCATTTTCGATAATTTGGGAATTCGAATACATTTTTTCTTTTTTCTCCATGTGATTCCATTGAAACCGTAATTGAGTCTAGTTAGGACATTATAGTGCCTAGTTGGATTTTCACTTGAAATTGCACTAAATGAAATTAAGGTGATGTCTCTCAAATAAAAACTAGAACATAATACAACTATTTACTCTAGATTTTTTTGACGTAGCAGTTTGAAATTCTTTAGAGCTTTGAGGCTAAACATCCTCCGAGGGGAACACTTAGGATTTATCCTAAGAAGCAACTACACCAAAGCATAAGACTCTGATATATTATACTAAATTGAGTAATACTATGATAAAGAGAAATTAAGTACCATGCAAGGTCAAGTGCTATAGTAGGGGTGTATCTCTCGAGCTTGTAACTCCAAGAGAATCCACCCCCTACTCTCGAGGTACTTGGCGTAGTAAGGATAGTAGTTATGTAAATTCAAAAAATTGTGATGTCTCTATAATAAAAGATAATGAAACTCTAATATTGATATAGCTTTTTAGTGTAATAATAAGACATTTATTGGAATTCTAAGTTCAAAGGTATTTGATGGGAATATTCTTATGATTGGTGACATTTTAGGAAATAGTTATACTAAGAGACAAAATAATGTTTAAATCAATGATACAACTCTATAGAGCTCATTTAAATTTGATTTATTTTGAAAACATTTTTCTTCTGATAAAGATAATAGTAGGTAGTATTTAGTTGCGTAATTTTTATAATATTAGGCTGGACAAAAAAATTTATCTTATGTTTGGTTTGTAAATTTACTTAATGATTAAATAAGAATTAGGTTAATGAACTGAACAAGATAAAATGTTTAAATTTTGTTCTATCTAAACCACGGTATAAAAATAAAATTCACTGAAAAAAACAAAAAATATTTTGTGTTCCAAAAAATATGCCTCCATATAATAATATTAGGTTAATAAATATTATTTTTATTAAATATTATAAAAAAATATTTATTATATAATATAAATAATTAATTTTTTAATGTAAATTTTATGTTTAATACTATGCAAATCAAACATGATATAATAAGTTTGTACTGTTCAATCTTTTTTATATTTATCATGTTCAATTCTTTTTATTCTGTTCAGTCCTTACAATCAAATACTACCTTAAGATACAAATTCAGCTTAATGTAGACTAGTGTTCAAACTTGAATCAAGTTTAACTAGGCTTACAAACTAATTAAATTAAAAATTTTAAAACTTGAATTTAACTTGATGAACCACTCCATTAGCTGGGATTTGATTTGAGCTTGAACTCGATCTCAACTGACTTTCAAATAACTTGTACGTATATTTGGTAGGAACTTACAAAGCAACCAAGACAGCATACGAAGCAAGGCCCGAAACGTCGCAACAATTGACCTTTCACGTCGCTCACTATCCATTTCATTTTCTGTCTAAACATTCTCAATTATGCTTGTTCTCTCTGGTCCCTACCCATCGATCTGAAGCTCTTGATTTCTTCCTCTAGTTATGTATGGGAGCCAAGAATAGATACGGGCAAAACAATGATGATCGGGGAAATTAAAATACCAAACACCTCATCATGTTGTAAATTAGAAATTATATATAATCCACTAAATCAATGCATTTTATAAATATTTTGTCAAAACAAATAATAGTGGGTATTACTTAAAACTTTAGATATAAGTAACAATATTGAAAATCGTGATAAATTTACTCTTAAACCCTTAACAAGGAGCGCGGAACACAAATGCTAAACTAGCCCGAGCGTCTGACCATGGGGCTCTGCATCTAGTGCAGTACAGCATCAAGTTGAAAAACATTATATTCACTTTGCTCAAGTCTTTTCCGTTTCCTTTTTTCTACTTCATGTTGCATATATACCTAAACTACCAAAAATGATTTATTTATTTCTAAAAATTGCATCGATCCATCCATGTTAAGACAAATTATCATAAGACATGTTGTCAAATAACCAAAAAAATAAAGAAAATATAAAATTAAAAGTATCTGTATTTAAAGAGGAAAGAAGAACTTACATAACAGCTATTGGAAAAATTATTACTTGCATTGCTGTGCGTTCGCTGAGACCCGCATGGACTCTGGTACCTGTCTGGTACTCCAACATATCCGCAATAGACCCCGTATTGTTTCTTTGGTTATACAAATGAATGACTATGATTTTATGTATTGGAAGACAGGCATATATATATATAGGTTACAATTTCGTATGTGTTTGAAAATTTTTTCTTTCTTTATGTTTTTGCCAGAATGACAAGATGCGGTAGCCAGGTCACGATTGAATTTAGTAGTCCTATATAAGAAGACATCATAGGGTTAGTTGAGTGGCTTATAGATATGTATTATATTTTTGGTCAAGACCACCTTGTAAATTTATATTTGTATGTTTTTGTTGCCTACTTTATATTTAAACTGTTCTTTCTTTCTTTCTTTTTTTTAAAAAAAAGAATTATTTGAACTTGCCTATAGAGTATTTTGGATGTAGGTCTCAAACCCAGATTAACCTCTTCAAGACATGGGTTGAGTTGATTTAGGCCCAATTTGACCTCCTTGCCTTATCTGAACCCCTTATAGCTCAAACACCCACAATTAGATGTAAGCCAAGCTCCCAAAAATTCCACTTACCTCACCAGAGACCATGTGGAGTCACCAATTGCAAGTCCGACTTGATGAGAACAAAATCCTCTAAGTTTCTAAGGACATAAGCCTTCCAACCTAAGTTGGTTAGGCCCAACCCAAGAATTCAAATAAAGACGACATAGGAAGAGCTTAGCAAATAAGGCAAGTCAATACATATCAATGCGTGTACCTTACAAAATCTAGAGCGAATTTCAAGATGTTGATTTCCTTCCTAAAGTAGATAAACCTCATCCCTTATAAATAGGAGATGGGATCTCCTTGTAATAATCCTCACCTTTACACCTCTATAAATAGAGAATGAGCTATTTGAACTATGTTGTCTAGTCCTAGCTCAGGAATTCAAATGGAGATTGCATAAGAAGAACTCGATAGATAAGATAAGTCAATAGCTATCAATGCGTGTATCCTACGAAATCTAGACCAAATCTTAAGATGTTGATTTCCTTCTTAAAATAGTTAGGCCTCATCCATATATATAAATAAAGGATGAGGCCTCTTGGTAACACATCCTCACCTTTACACACTTGAACACTTCATGCTGCATAATCTTTCCATTATCACCTTATGCTAACTTTGGCAATGGGTGACTACACCAAAACACCCTTTGACACCCCTCTTAGCCTTGTTTCCCTTATTTTGCATGTGAATCATTGCTCATCGAAGATTTAAAATAGTGAAACCCTTTCCTTTTTTTGCTAGCTTATTTATTTATTTAAATCCTTTACCTTTTACCACTTTTTTATTCAATTTTTTAAATTATTAAAAGAAACTCTTCTTTTTAACGATATATGTTTGTGATTTCACTAAAGTATTTGGACATGGAATTTTTAATTCATGTTTTTTAATCCAAGAAAATCACTATACATACCCGATAGAGTTAAGGTTTTGTTTTAATGTGTACCATGGAGAGGTTCATTTGTTCAGGGAATTGAACCTTATGTTTGCAATATATACATTTATCTTCTTTATCTTTGATGGGTATCTAGACCTTGTAATTTTAAAAGACATGTTTTTACATTCCTATGTGACAATTTTATCCTCATAAAAGTAATAATTTTTTTTTTCAAAAATTAAAATAATATATATGAAATAAAAATTATGAATATATATATATATAGATATATATTAAATATTAAACTCTTTTACAAACACTAGCCATCTTCTTCTCCTCTTTCTTCTTATGTTGGCAGCACCCTATACTCTAAAAGTGCTGCTAACATCTTTCTTTAATCGATGGTGAATCACTTAGGATTGAATCTTCTAATGCCAAAAAAATTCTAAAGAAAATGCATTAAAGATAAGGGCATAAGGGTCATTTAAGCTACATGACTCTCTTAAAACCTTACCTATTTTAGTTGCTACTATCCTATTATATATCCTTAGGCTCTCAACATCTATTTTAACCCTTCTTCTTCTTCTTCCCTAAAACTCTTCCTAAAACCAGTTGTAGATAGCTCTTGAACACTTAAAACTTCAAGGATATTTGGGAAAAATCCAACCTTAAGGTAAAATAATCTTCTAAGTTTCATCTTTAAGAATTTCCTTATTGAAGAAGCTCCGTTTCAATGGAGTTTTCTAGAGGTTCTTTAGTAATCCGAATTTTAAATGTGTATATTTCATCTTTCCTTCTTTGATTTGGTATGTCTTTGAGATTCAAAACTAATATTAACTCATTGCAAGTTTCTTCCTCTTTCTTATTTTAATTGTTAAATTTTGTTGAAAATTGAGGTTTAGTAAAGAAATGGAGTTTGGAGTAAAAATGAGTGTTGAAGTTGGGTTTAATGTTTAATCGAAGTATTGTTGAGGTTAGATCAAAGTTTAAGTTGATTTAGTGTAGATTTCAAATGGATTTGCATAAGGGAGGAAGCTGCGTTTCACAACAAGCTAGAATCAGCCTGACGGTTCATTGTAGAACTATCCTATCAGCTTAGAAGCTTAGTTTGGCTAGGTATTGTTAAGAAGAAACTATCGTCTTGCCATTTCTGCCCTGTAGGAATGTAGTTTGATCCTTTTTTTCTTATTTGGTTGAATTCCTTTCAGTTTTCAAATCCTATTGTTTACCCAAACTTTTAACTACCATTTTATCAACCAAAAACAAAGTTTAAACTATGTTAATAAAGGTTTCAATCTAGTACTTATCTTATGACTTTAGTGCTAATTGGTGAAAGATAATGATAAGAGTAAAGTTCCTTTGGTTTTTAGTTTACCCTTTTACCAAATTGTCTCCTTAACACTCATTTGTTGAAAAGTCTCAAATTTTACTAAGTTCTCTTCAAGTCATGAGTGCGTTTTTTCTTAGAGTAGGTGAAGGGGTGTTTGGTGAAAGGAAGTGTTGGGTTGAGTAAAGTTCTGAACCTTAATTCTTCTTAAGTCTCCCATCTCTTACAAATGTCAAAACCCCATTCCTTCATTAAAAACTCGATCTTTACCTTGTTCCAAAGCCTCTAGGAGCCTAATCTAATTCGGATTTTAAGAAACCTTAGCATTGTTAAACTAAATCAGGTTAGGAAGTTATTTTAAAGCATGAATGGGATTGAACTAATTGGAGGTTTGAGATGAGTTTATTATTCTAATTCTTATGTTTTTGTACTCAAATCATCTTGTGAACACGGTTTGGACTTTGAGTTTAGACTTGATCTTTGAAATTGGTTTTGGTTCGGCTTTCCAGATATGTGGTACTTAGTTGCTTGTGTGTACTTGTTTAGATTGTAATAAGCTAATGGATTAATCCATATTTGGTTTAATTGAATTATTTGCTGATTATGCTTGACTTGTTCATCATAGAGGCCTATGGCAACAAGTCCTTAAGAAGGCAACTAATAATCATATGTAGGAGTTCGCTAGTAGACTAGCATACGGTACAAGATAGATAGAAAACTAGGTTTTAAGGACTCTAGATTTTGAGCATAAATAACTTAAAAGAAAAACTTATATACTATATCTACCTATGTATATAGATAAAGATTATGGTATGGTAAGGTCACAAGTATTTCTTTGTTGGTTGTTGGCCTAAATTCAAGATAATTAATTAACTACTTGCTATTAGACTTGATGTAAATTGCATTATTCACATGTATATGACTTGCTTTGGTATCCATGTGTGCTTGTACATTACGTATTGAGTTTGGACTCATTCTTTCATTTTTACAGCTGCAAATTTTAAAATGAAGTTTGTTACTTATATTGTGATCAAAACTATTATTGTAAGTAGGTCAAGTATGGGGGGAGTTTATAATTTTGTATCGGTGATTGATAGATGATTAGTGGAGCTAAATGATAGTAGGTGGATTAGATTTATTAAGATTTTGTTTGTATAAGTTGGTAGTATTTTATTGGGAAAGATTATTATAGAGATGATTCATTTGTGAGGAGTTCATGTGGTTATATTTGGAGAATTAATCTTATTGTACCAATTAACATGTTAAGATAAACCTTTGGTGGATCTAGAGCCACATTGTGAGTTGTGGCGCCTACTAGGGTCTTAAGTTGTTATGGATCTAAATTAAAACAATCTTTATTCTTTCGCTATTATAGTTTTCCCATAAATTAATACGGGAAATTTATGATAGGTTTTTAAGCAACACGAAGCCATGCAACATAACCAAAATGGAATTTTAAATCGAATGGTTGCTAAAGAATAACATTCAAATTGTTGATTTCACTAGGCTTATGATTTGTTTGATTTTGTTTTAACCCTTAGGTCTAGCTCTTTAGGTCGTTTGGAAGAAAAGGAAAAAAAAAAAATCCCTAAGTAATAACATGATAAATCATTTAATGCAGGGGTTCTAACTAAATACAAGCATGTTAATAATTTATGTAGGGTAAAAATCTCACAGCTATGCAACTAGAGAATCAAGGCCATACCTCGTGAGATTAACACTATAGCAAATCAAATAGCAAGCCAAGCTTTGAATTAGCAACATCCTTTTGTTATCTCCACTAAATCTCCTTCTTTTCTATAGTCTTTGTTATCTACAAATATATTAAGGCTAGGGCGTGTAAAGGAGACTAGAACTTCGCTTTTGAAAAATCAATTTAGGGTTTCATCTAGTAGCATGAATACTTAAGATTTCTTTTTATATATTTTTTTATATTATAAATATGTTAATGGAATGAAAGCCATGCGGACATCCCATTTTTGCCTCATTGTAAATTTTAGAATTTAATATTTTTTAATAAAAGGGTCCTAATTCAAAAAAAAAAAAGGAAAATTGAAACATATAAAAATTTAGAAAATTTAAAAAAAATTGGAAATAAGAAAAGAATAAATATCTACAGTATAGAAGTAGGTTTTTTCTAGTATTAATAATATTTTAGTAATTTTTATTCATTAATTTATTTGTTTACTTTTATTTTTATATTAAGAGTTAAGTTAAGTTGTTTTCTTTCAATTAAGCCTAGATAAATTAGTTTAAGAACATTTTATTTACATATAACAATAAGGCATGGGCCGACAACCTAACTAGTTAACTGCTTGGACTTATACTGTGATTGGGAAAGAGATCTTGGGTTTTATCCTTACAAGGGGCACAATGTGCCTTTTTTTTTTTTTTTTCACTTCTTATATGCCATGTGTTGTGATTTGATTAGACTATATGTTCACTTTGACATGTAGCAAAATCTAAATAGTACATGTGGATGACATATCCCCAGGTCATTAACTTTTCTACCACTTTCTCACAACTTCTTTCCTTTTCCTACATAGGAAATGCTAGAGGTACTTAGTTTTCAGCCATTTCTGATCCATTTCCCTTTGTTGTTTAGCAAAATCAAGGGCAAATCTCCAATTGCACTCGGGATACTTCAAATTGGTACCCACATTGCATTTAGATTCGATATTCTAGAAGGTCAAAAGGAGGATTGAAAATTGAAGAAAACACAACTGCTTAGATTTTCATCCTCTTTGAATCTCCAAGATTTTAGTTTTTTACTAAATTACAATGCTTCTACTTGATCTTTTTGGCAAAAATGAACATTAGGGATGCATTTTTAATTGGAAATCTACACGAATCATCATCCCAATTCAAGAATCAAGCTAAGTTGACCTCCATCATTCATTTTGAGATTTACTGCCATTGAAGGACTTTCCAAGCTTATCTTATAAATAGGATGTTGTGCCTCGTGTTGAATCATCAACTCCCATTGAATCATTCGAAATACACTCGCCTAAATCCTTTCTCTCTCTACCATGTTCACTCGTAGGTACTCTCTCTCTCTCTCTCTCTCTCTCTAACTTTGAGCTTAGTTTTGATGGCTTTCGAGCAAAATTTTCAACTCCGCTAGCTTCCCCGTTCTCTAAGCATTCAAACCCAACAACTTGCACTCTTCACCATGGCTTTACCTCCTTCAATGACCAAAACCTAACAATCACAACCACCACCATCGAAATTACCCTTGCTACCCCTCTTTGACTAAAACAACCATCACAACCGACTTCACCATACCCAAAAACAGAAGACCCATCATCCTTTTAAGCTATAGCAACCTTCGTATGCGCTAGCTATCGCCACTACAATCGGTTACTCATCAAACACTACCAAAACGAACCCCAAACACCATAGCATCATCATCAAACCTACTATCTCCAATACAAAACTCATGAAAATGGCTTTCCCCGCTTGAAACTCGTGCGAAATTGACTTGAATTGACTCTCCATTATTGCCTTCTCCCTCCTCTGTTAAGCATGTGCATTGCACGTGAATTGGGTTAGCCAGTGCGTTGACCCGAACCTGTGTGCTCTAACCTGCATGACCCCTAATCTGGTTTAATCTTCTTCTTCTTCTTCTTTTTTTTTTTGTTTATTAGGTCTTTAAAAACAAAGAAAAGTTAAAAAAAAAATTTCACTTAAAAAAAGATACAAATAAAAAAATAATAACAATAGTAATAAAAGTGCTTTTATTTAAATATTTTTTCCTTCTTAAATACCTTATATATATATATATATATTTATTTATTTATTTTAAACTCTCATTTTGCAAATTTTTCACTCTTTACTTTAGAAAAAGACAATGAATGAACCTTTCAAAAAATAGATAAGTAAATAAAAATTTTGTCACTTAGAAAAAGATCTATTTTCCAAATAAACAAAATAAGTTAACCTTTTCCAAAAATAGGATTTTCCAAAATATAACACCCAAATTAGGGCCCTTTTAAAATTTTTGTCAAATAAGATGAAATAACTAAGAGGTATAAACTCGGTCAATTTTTCAAAGTAAAAGTAAATCCACAAATAAAGTTTTATTAAATGAACTGTTGAAAGTCTGATTCCGAATAATAAATACATAAACACTCGTAGGAAACTACGGGGTGACTTAAAATATAAAAAAAAAAAAACCTTTTTTTGCCCCTATTTTATAATTCTTCAAATCTTTATTTTTTGTACATAGATATTATTCTATTTGTTGTTTGTGAATAGAAATTTTTTCTCTTAAAGTGATAATTGGAAAATAAAATTAATTTCTAAAAGTTAAAGTGGCACCTGAGAGTTTAATAAGATAGTTCATGAATTTGTGAATTTGGTTTCTTGAAAGATTTTTAGAAATCTTTCAAAATGCAGGCTAGTGGTTAAATTATAACCGATTCGCTTAATCGATTCCAATTTAATCACATTTCCCGATTCTATTAGGTAGCAACTCCATTTGTTTTCAAAAACAAGAAATTAAGTTTTCCTCAATTTTATTTAAGGGTTTAAACTAAATAGGTACAGGGTTTACTTTAAATCAAATTAAGAAAAATAAAATCAAAAAATTAAACTCGATAACTTGGCAACTTCAATAAGGACGTCACTTAAAGCTTTAAAAGTTTTAATTGTTTTTCAAAATACCCTTTCCAAGTTAAGGATTGCATAAAATACTCGGCCCTAAAACTTTGACTTAGGTGCGATTTACCCCCATAAGCTTTCAAAGTATGGTTTTTGGTCCCTAAATTTTTATAAATTAACAAATAACCCCTTTAAACTTTAATTTGGATATGTAAACACCTCATAAACTTTGATTTTGATATATAAATATCCTCTAAACAGCCCATGGTTTAAGAAAGTGTTTATACATAAAATCAAAGCTTAAGGGTTATTCTCAACCTTGAGCGTTATTTGCTAATTTATAAAAGTTTAGAAACTAAAAACCAAGTTTAAGAGAGCAAAATCCAACTAAGTCAAAGTTTAGGGAGGTTTATGCAATTTCTAAAACACAAAAAAATTGTTGTAGTTATGAAGTTTCCTAATATGTTCTCTGTAAATATTTTCTTGTAAATTTTCTCGTGTAAATAGGATAGTTTTGATATAATTGTCTTTTCATCTTTTTTTGTAGCAAATAGCTAGTTTCTCTCTCACACCAGTCCTTTTAAAGGAAATCTACATCCATGAGCCTCTAGAGCTTAAGGGAATACTTAAAAGATAGTTGTAGACGTCTCATTTTTGCAATTTTGTTTTAGTATTTTTATTAAGCCAAGTTAAAAGAAAAAAAAGAAAAAAAAAACGAAAATTGAAAAAAAATAATAATAAAAATAAAGTGTCAAGTCGTATTGAGTCAAGTCAAGTCAAATCGTATTGAGTTAAGTTGAATCGAGTCGAATTGTTTAGGGTCGAATCGAATAACCATGTGTGTTTAATTTAATAAATTTTAAGTCGTTAGAGAATTGAGCTTTATTAAAATAATTTTAGTCCAGTTTGATATAAAGTAGATTTTTATTTATCTATTTTATATTGGGCTAAAATAGACTTAAGATTTATTAAGTAGATTATTAAGCTAAAACAAATTGGATTGAATCAGGCCCGAAAAATAAAAAGCCTAAATTAAAATAGGGTTTTTAGAAACTAGATCAAATCATTAAAGAATCATTATCTTATCTTCCGTATCTGAGTTTATAATCATATTTTTCAATATGAAAGATTCAATTGTAGGTTTATAAATATTAGGTCGGCAAGTGATGTTAGACAAGTTTTTACAATTTACACAACCCCCACAATCATAAGTCCATATCACATATAAATACGACATCGCATGTCTCTTGCCAACAACTGACCCATACGCCTTGACACCAAATCACTCTTGTACACCATCCTTCACTATTGCCTGCACATACAATACGAAACCACATACAACTACACAACACAAACACTCTTTCGTCGTCATTCCACATCACCACATGCACGTCGAGGCCCTAACTATCACCAATACGCTAATAAGTCCCTTGCACAATCACCCTTTCATACACTAATCATCGACCCACTAACACAATCTACATGTTATTACCAACACACCGATACGCACATCGAGGATCACTCACCTGAGCATGCCTACGGCACAATACTAGAGCTATCTACACACTGAAGTCCAATCAACTGCACCAATGTCCACACTTAATCTAAGTTGTACATCCCCTGACTGAAGACACACACACTGACAACAGCATCAGCCGCATGTCCACAAAACTGACCGCCTAACCGAATAGCACCAATTCTACACAGGTTGATCACACAAGTCACTTCAATACGATCTAGACGATCATGGACACGTTAACATGCACGACTAGATTTGGTAAAAAAAAATTAATTATTTTTATTTTATTTATTTAGTTAATTCAATTGTTTTTACTAATTTATTTTCTTTTAGTGCAGGTTTTTTTATTTATTGTTATATTGTTGGATTTTTTTAGATAATTTGAATTTTTTGATAAATATAGTTAGTTGAAAATTGCATTATTTTGAAAGTTGTGTATCTTTTCTATTCATATCTTCAGAAAATATACATATCTAGATTGTATCTTCAAATAAGATACGTATATAGATTATATCTTTAACGAATCTTGCATATAAGATTTAAAAAAGATACGTTTCTAGATCGTATCTCAACGTATTTTTGGAAAAGATACATATCTAGATTGTATCTCAATATATCTTGTACATAAGATTTCGAAAAGATATTTTTTAACACGTAGTGATTTTTTTTTAATAAATAAAATTCTTAACCGAAGTTTTCAAAAAGATTTAGTTAGTTAAGTTTTTTTTTTAAATAGATTTATAGAACTATATTTTTTAGGTTTTTTTTAAAATAATAAATGGTTACATAAACATAAATTTGGCTTGATTTTCAAAAATAAAAGAAATTTATCCACTAAATATTTTAGACAAAAAAAACTACGTTAGTTTAATCCCGACAAGTATGTATATATGCACTTTCGGGGCAACTGTAAAAAAATAAAAAAAAATTTCTTTTTTTTTTTAAAATTCGTAATAAAAAATAATGAAAAAATCATGTTGGTGATATTTTGCATATTTGTATATATTTTAGTATTTTTTTTAGAAAAGCATAAAACTAAAGCTCATTAGTTTTTCTTTAACTTTTATATGGTGACTTAGTTTTAATAGGTTAGCCTTTGAATTTAATTTTCTAAAAATTATTTTTTTTTATAAAATACGCGAATTAGTGGCTAAATTAGGGTTTTTTCACCCGAAAGCTCTAATTTCATTTTTATTGGTTGAATTAGTCGGTGGCTTCAATTTTTAAAAAAATTTTTAGAAAAATATTTCTTTAACTTTATATCAACTAACTTATATTAAGCAGGCTAGAATTGATATAGGTTAAATTAAGAAAATTGAAATAAGGTTGGACATAATTGGTGACTTCACTAGGCATCGCTTGGTAAGCTAGTTATATAAAAATTAAAAATTAATTGATGGGCTTTTGTATTATTTCATTTTTTTTATTTATTGTATTATAGTCGTATTAATTAGTTTTTAGTAATGTAAACCCTAAGAAAAACTCAACCAAACAGGCCTATATTTGGGGATTTTGGGGGTTTATCTTGATAATTATTTGTATGTTTAGAAGTGGTTGGACCTGAATGACTTTCGGAATTTAGGGCGGGTCGCCATTGTATAACCCTCAGGCTACTAAGGTCTTTATTCCTGCTTAGCAATGACAGGTGAGCCCACTCAGACTTCGATATAGCCTATTAGATTTTTTTCTAGAAATCCTTAAAGTTACAAAGCTTGAAACTCGTAAACCCCAATCTCTTGCTTTATTCTTTTTGAAAAAGAGGTAGTCATTTTTAAATTATAAGAAAAACCTAATTAATCTTCAATCGGCTTGGTGTTCTTTTTCAAAAAAGGGGAAATAAAAAATCAGTAACCTTTATCTATAAGTATTCATGGTATTCATTTCTTTTTAAATCTCATTTTGAATATACTTATATATAAGGGTACTCTCCGACTACGAGTTCATAATAATTCCTATAATTTATTAATTATTGGCCCCTATTGCATTATATACATGTGTAGCATACTGCATTCTTTTTATAGTTAATTTTATTTTTTTTTATTCTTGCTAATGCTCATTTCTATGTGATTTTTTTTTATTTTTTATATTATATGTGTTTTATTTTTATCATCTCTTAGTGAGTAAAAAGCTACATAATTGGTAAAAAAAAAAAAATTGAAAAACACTGCAAAATTATTAATATCATATCTAGCTTTGTTGTAAATTTAGTGGTCTCGTTGTAAATAATTACGTCATTTTATGTTTTATATAATATAGATATGAAAAGTCAGGGTAGTGTCAATCTTGAGCCCATTCATGAGGTCTAGTAGAATAAGTATTCTTTCTCTGAGGCCATCTTGAAAGATTGGTCGAGTCAGCTTCCGCCTACCAAGCAAGATCACATCCACAAGAAGATCAGGCCAGTCATATCCCTCATGCGTGTCCAACTCCACTAGCTTATAGTTTATATAGGATTTGTGTTTTTTTTAGAAAGATTAGTTAGGAGTTTTTTTTTTTTTATTTTAGTCTGTTGTATAGGTTTTATTTTATGATTATTAATAAATTTATAGCTTCATTAAATGAAAACCTTTATTGATTATGCAGTCTTTTCCTCATTTTTTTTCTTTCTTGACAGTTGCCTTTTAAATAAAAAATGAAAAAAAAAAACAAGCAATAAAAATAAACAACAAAAATTTTTTAGTTCACTAAGATGTTTAAAACTCAATTTGTTTAGAATTTTGAAGATAGTATCTAAGCAAGCAAACTCAACTAAAAACCCGATATTTACTCGTTCCAAAGCAAAAACGTCAACGTTAAGGCAAAGGGCATAAGGTCACTCGAAACAACCTAAGTAACATATTAGAACATTTAAGGTCGGATATAAACCCACTGAAGAAGAAATTCAAGAAATGAAGGCTAAAACCAGAGGGAAGAGAGGAGATTTATTGTCCTATTCTCACATGAACTTTCTAGACATCCATTAGAAATTCCCAATACCAATTGGTGTTCAAGAACTTAAAATAGCTAGTCTATCCAAGGTTTTGGCTTAGCAATAATGCATCAAGAAGGAAGATATTAGCATCTTAGTTTCCTTATGCAACTAGTTTTCCATTCCTGTTAATAAGTTTCTTTAGAAAAGCAATATTAGATTGATTAAGAGTATTTGATTTCAATAATTAGTCCGATTAGTTAGGCCTTTTTTTTCAGACAATTTGAATTCATTCAATAAAATTAGTTCCTTTCTTTCTATCAATTCTTCCTTGTTATTTATTCATTATTCTTTTTCTTTTTCCTTTACTCTTCAAATATGATAATAACGATGAACATAATGGATATCTCGTGCCTATAAATGATGAAATACCAATATCACCTTCGGTCTTGCCAGGTCAGACATTGGAGATGATATTAAGACTCCAAGTAAAATAAAGGAAAATTGGCATTGATTTGAATAGGGGAGAGTAATTATTGATAAACCAATAGTTGTGATCAATTTGGAGACGTAAGAGAATCTACGAAACTTGAAAATTGGTGGTAATTTAGTAGATAATCAGAAGCAAGAGTTGTCATGATTATTATTGGAATACTTGGACTTATTTGCCTGGTCCTATGAGGACATGCTCTATTTGGATTTGTCAGCATAGTTCACAAGTTACTGATAAGAGAAGATATTAAATCGAAAAGGCAAAAGCTTTGATGGTTTAGGCTAGATATACTCCTAAGGATAAAAGAAAAAGTGAAGAAATTACTAGAAATTAGGTTCATAGAAGTGTCTGATTACCCAAAATGGGTTGCTAATGTGGTGCTAGTGTTGAAGAAAAGTGGGAAAGTTAAAGTATATGTAGACTTCCATAATTTAAACTAAGAGACACCAAATGATAACTTTCTTTTGTCGTGCATTGGTGTATTGGTGGACAATGCGACTGGAAATCATCTTTTTTCATTAATGGATGGTTTTCAGGGGATATAATCAAATCGATGGTAAAAGAAAATAAAATCAAAACCACTTTCGTTACCACTTGGGGAACGTTTTGTTATCACATGATGTCTTTCGAATTAAAGAATACTGAGGCAACTTCTCAACATGCTATTATAGCTTGTTTCATGACATGATGCATGTAGATGATATGATCGCCAAATCCAAGACAAGTGAGAATCATGTTGATATTTTGTGTAAACTGTTTGAGCAGTTGAGGAAGTTTCAACTAAAATTAAACCCAGAAAAATGTACCTTTAGAGTAACCTCAAGAAAATTATTAAGTTTTATAGTCAATAGAAGAGGAATTGAGGTAAACCCAAACAAAGTCAAGGCAATCGTAAACATTCCTGCACTGAAGACTATTAAAGAAGTACAGAGACTGTTAAGGAAGTTGAATTACATTGCTCGGTTTGTATCATAGTTAACCGATAAATGTAAGCCATTATTTAAACTCTTACAGAAGAATGCCACAATAGAATGAGATGAAGAGTGTGAGTAAACATTTACTGAAATCAAGGAATATCTCATGAATCCACCAGCACTGGTCACTCTTACACCAGGACAACCATTAATTCTCTACTTAACGATCCTTCCTAAATCGATGGGATGTATGCTAGGGTAAAAAGATGAAACAGGTAGAAAAGAGCATCTTATATACTACTTGAGCAAAAAATTCACAAAAGGCGAACGAAAATACTTAGAGGTAGAAAGGACGTATTGTGCCTTAGCATGGGTAATGCATAAGCTCAAGCAATATACTCTTTATTACTTAGTAGAGTTGTTAACAAAATATGACTCATTGAGGTATTTAGTAGAAAAGCCAGCATTGATTGGAAGAATCTTAAAGTGGGAGATGTTGCTCTCTGAGTTTGATATCAAATACGTAAGTTAAAGTTCAGTCAAAGGGTAAGCAGTGGCTGATCAATTGGTAAAATACCCACTAGAAGATGAGGATGATGGTTCGAAAGCTCAATTTCTTGATGAAAATGTGATGGTGACAAATGAACTGAGCGGTGAGCAATCGAAATGGAGAATGTAATTTGATGAAGTAGCCAATGTATTTGGATATGGAATAGGAGCAATACTGATATCACTTGAGGGTAATCATTTCCTTGTGGTAGGAAGATTAACATTTCCATATACGACCAACATAGCAAAATATGAGGCCTAGGGCTTAAAATGATGTTAAACATGGGGATACAGAGGTTTAAAGTATATGGAGATTCTTCTTTCATAATTCTCTAAATCTTGGGAGAATATAAGATGAAAGACGATAAGTTAATACCTTATTATGGGCATTTGACCAAGCTAATTGAAGGATTCCAAGAAATTTCATTCACTTACATTTCAAGAACCTAAAATCAATTTGCCAATGCATTGGCCACATTAACATCAATGGTGAAAGTCACAGATGGGATAGAAATCTAGGCCTTAAAGATTAAGGTACAGAAAAAACCGGCTTTTTGCTTGACAGTTGAAGAGAAGGAATTAAAGAAGCCTTGGTATTATGTTATCAAAAAGTTACTTTAAACGGGTGAGTTCCTTAATGAAGTTGATAGAAAAGATAGAAAAGTCTTAAGGAAATTGGCTACTTATTTCCTATTAAGTGGAGCTACATTATACCAAAAATCACTAGATACAATATTGCTAAGGTGTGTAGATGAAGAAGAAGCTGAGAAATTAATGAAAGAAGTACATGAAGGAGTCTGTGGTCCTTATATAAATAGGTATATGTTAGCTTGGAAAATCATGAGGATAGGATATTTTTGGATGACAATGGAATTAGACTGTATCAAGCATGTAAGATACTGTCACGTGTGTCAGGTGTATGCTAATAAAATTAATGCTCCTCCTCAAGAATTACATGTGTCGTTGGCTCTATGGCCTCTCTCAATGTAGGGAATGGATACAATCGATCTAATTTCACCAACGGTTTCAAACGAGTAAGGATTCATTTTAGTCGCGATCAATTATTTTACCAAGTGGGTAGAAGTAGCGTCGTATGCTACGGTAACTAAAGTAGTGGTAGTCAAGTTTTTGAAAAGAGACATCATTGCAAGATACGGTGTACCCGCGTCTATTATTATGGACAATCGGTCAAATTTGAACAACAAGTTGATGGCTAACGTGTACAACCAATTCAAGATCAATCACAGAAATTCAACTCAGTATCAACCTTAGATGAACGGGGCAGTTGAAGCAATTAATAAGAACATCAAGAGAATCATTGAGAAGATGGCTATCACTTATAGAGATTGGCATGAGATACTTCCCTTTGCTCTCATGGCTTATAGAACCTCAATCAAGACCTTTATGAGTGCAATACCTTATTCATTAATGTATGGAATCAAAGCGGTACTACCAGTAAAAGTAGAAATACCTTCATTCTGAGTGTTGGTAGAAACTCAGCTCAATAAAGTAAAGTAAGTGAAGAACTGAATGGAGCATTTAAATCTCCTAGATGAAAGGAGACTTGTAACGATATGTCATGGTTAGTGTTATCAATGACGGATGAGCCAAGCTTTTAACAAGAAAGTATGCCTGAGGTACTTCAAGGAAGGAGACTTAGTGTTAAAAAAAATATTACCAAATGCAAAAAACCTTAGGGGTAAGTTTGCTCCGAATTATGAAAGCCCTTATGTGGTGAAAGATGTATTATTTGGAGATACATTAATGTTGACAGAAATGGATAGCCTAAAATTAAAGGGACCTGTGAATTCAGATGCAGTCAAATTGTATATCCATGAAAACTGAGTTTAATAGAGATTCCAATTTTTCTTGAGAATTATTTATGGTTAATCTTTTATCATTTACAAGTAAAGTTGGTATCCATGAATGTTTTTGAATTAGGATGGTCATCGACCAACAAACACTTCACCAATAAACACTTGTATACCATGTTTCTTAGCCTCAAACACTTAGACACCAAACTCTTACCAATGCATTTAAGACACCAAATAAATTGAGATTGAATGTTCTTAATGATTTAATCTAGTTTATCGAAAAGAGTGTTATTTTTCAGGAATCATAGAGAGGTGGAAATTGAAACTTAACGATGACAAGAGCATAATCAAGACATGAGCATGATACAATTAAGCAAAGGGTTTCAATCATGAAGAAGACCTTATTCCAAAAAAAAAAAAAGAAAAAAAAAAGAGAAGAAAAAAGAAAGAAAGAGAAAAAGGAAAAAATAAGAAAAAAGAAAAAAAAAAGGGGAAAAGAAGCAAGTACAATATTTTGTTGATATTTTGCGATTTAGAAGAGTAAATGTCTTAAGTTAACGTGAGGTATGTCGATTGGTTGCTATCTACTGGATGCTTCATTCCTAGGTAAAATAATCCTAAAAGTCTTTAAAAGAGATATTTAGGAGAATTAAAAGTTTTTGAAATCTCAAAAAGATCTATCCTCTTTAGATTATTCACTAAACCAAAAAAATTCTCGAAGAGATCTATCATTTCCAAATTGTTCACCAAACCAAAACAAGGAATCTATCTTCGAATCATTCACCAAATCAAAAGAAATCTGGAAGAGATCTATCTTCTTCGGATCATTTACCAAATCAAAAGAAATCTCGAAGAGATCTATCCTCTTCGGATTGTTCACCAAATCAAAAGAAATCTTGAGGAGATCTATTCTCTTCAAATTATCCACCAAATAAAAAGAGATCTCGAAGAGATCTATCCTCTTCGGATTGTTCACTAAACTAAAAGAGGATTATCTATCGAACTAAAAGAAATCTCGAAGTAATCTATCCTCTTCAAATTATCCACCAAACTAAAACAACTCAATTTGACCCCTAGTGGTTTTTGCTCCATCCTTCCAAGATAGGCCACCTTAAAACTTTTTCCTTATCCTTTTAAGATAGGTTACCTTAAAACTTTTGCCTTATCCTTCCAAGATAGACACCTTTAAACTTTTTGTTTTAAAGATACCCTTAAGGCCTATTCCTTTAAGATAGGCCTTTTAACCTTAGCCTTATTCCTTATCTCATTCTCTTAAGATGAGTTTCCCATTCCTTTACCTTGCCTCTTCAAGATGAGTTGTTATTCTTTACATCGATCTCTCAAGACGATATCCTTTATCAAGGTAAAACACAGCTTAATCGATCAGTTTAAATTAAGATTTGGCAAAAATGGGTATCTCTTTTGTCTTTGTAATGAAGTTTTAATTGAACTTCATTACAAAGAGGGATAGTTGTAAATACCTCATTTTTACCGTTTTATTTTAGTATTTTTATTAAGTTGGGTAAAAGAAAAAAAGAAAAAAAAAACGAAAATTGAAAATAAAAGTGAAAATAAAGTGTCAAGTCGTATTGAGTTAAGTCAAGTCAAATCGTATTGAGTTGAGTTGAATTGTTTGGGATCAAATCAAATAACAGTGTGTTTAATTTAATAGATTTTAAGTCATTAGAGAATGGGACTTTATTAAAATAATTTTGGTCCAGTCTAATAAAAAGTAGATTTTTTTTTATCTAATTTATATTGGACAAAAATAGACTTATGATTTATTAAGTAGATTATTGGGTTAAAACAAATTGGACTGAATCGGGCTCGAAAAATATAAAGCCTAAATTAAAATAAAGTTTTTAGAAACTAAATCAAATCCTCAAAGAATCGTTATCGTATCTTCCATATCTAAGTTTATGATCATATCTTCCGATCAATTGTTGGTTTATAAATAGTAAGTCAACAGATGATGTTAGACACACTTTTACAATTTGTACAACCCCCCATAGTCATAAGTCCATATCCATGCATGAAATCCACACATATCTATATTTTCTCGGTCACCCTCCTTCGTCCCACAGATTGCCTAACATAAGCCACTGGTCGACAACTGATCTACCACCCTAAACACTACACACACGCACCTCCCCTCAATCATATACAAACACCACATCACACGTCTCTTACTGACAGCTGACCCACACATCCTGACACCGAAGCACTTACGTACACCGTCCCTCACTATTGCTTGTACGTACAATACGAAACCACACACAGCTGCACGACACAAACACTCTCACGCCATCATTCTACATCACCACACCTAATCTAAGCCCCTAACTATCACCAATACGCTAGCAAGTCCCTTGCACAATCACCCTTTCATACACTGATCATCGACCTACTGACATAATCTACATGTTGTTACCAACACACCGATACGCATGTCGAGGATCACTCACTTGAGCATGCCTATGGCACAATACTAGAGCCGTCCATACACTGAAGTCCAATCAACTGCACCAATGTCCACACTTAATCCAAGTTGTACATCCCCTGACCGAAGATACATACATGCTGACAACAGCATCAGCCGCATGTCCATAAAACCGACCCCCTGACCAAACAGCACCAATTCTACACACGTTGATCATATAAGTCACTTTGACACAATCCAAATGATCACAGACATCTTGACACGTGCGACTCAATTGGGTAAAAAAAATTAATTAGTTTTATTTTATTTATTTAGTTAATTTAATTATTTTTACTAATTTATTTTCTTTTAGTGCAAGTTTTTTTATTTATTGTTATTATTTTTATTGTTATATCATTGGAATTTTTTAGATAATTTGAATTTTTGGATAAATTTTGTTAGTTGAAAATTGGATTATTTTGAAAGTCGTGTATCTTTTCTATCCATATCTTCGGAAAAGATATGTGTCTAGATCATATTTTTGGAGAAGATATGTAATAAAACTTGCATATAAGATTTAGAGAAGATACGTATCTAAATCGTATCTCAATATATCTTATCTTTGGAAAAGATATGTATTTAGATTGTATCTCAACGTATCTTATACATAAGATTTAAAAAAGATATCTTTTGATATGTAGTGAATTTTTTTAAATAAATAAAAGTCTTAACCAAAGTTTTTAAAAAGATTTAGTTAGTTAGGTTTTTTGAAAATAGATTCGTAGAATTAAATTTTTTAGTTTTTTTTAAAACTAATAAACGGTTAAACAAACGTAAATCTAGCTTAATTTTAAAAAATAAAAGAAATTTACTTACTAAATATTTCAGAAAAAAAAGAACTATGTTGATTCAATCCCAACTAGTGGGTATGTAAGTACATTCGGGGTAATCATCTAAAAAATAATTTTTTATATTTTTTTGAAAAATTCGTAATAAAAAATAATGAAAAAATCACTTTCGTTATATTTTGCATATTTATATATATTTTATTATTTTTTTAGAAAAACATAAAAATAAAGGCCATTAATTTTTCTTTAGCTTTTGCATAGTGATTTAGTCTTAATAGGTTAACCCTCGAACTCAATTTTTTAGGTTTAATTTTTTAAAAATTATTTTTTTTAGAAAATTTGCAAATCAGTAGCCAAATTAAGATTTTCTCACCCAAAAGTCCTAATTTTATTCTTACCAGTTAAATTGGTTAGCAACTCTAATTTTTAAAAATTTTTTAGAACAATATATATTTTTTTTAATTTTATGTTAAGTAACTTATATTAAGCAAGTTGAGCTTAACATGAGTTAAATTAAGGAAATTGAAATAAGGCTTGACAATGGTTTCAATTTTTTAATCTAAACTAACAAAAAGTCATTAAAGACAAGATTATGCCCGTCCTTTCATTGCTCAAAGTTCAAACTAATCTTGCCATGGTACGGGCTTTGGTCCACTTATAGGACCTTGAATGTCAATCTTTGTGTTTCAACCTACATCGACTGAGCCCACTGTTGAAGAGTACTCATATCTGTTAAGAGTCTCCTCTATTGGAAGCAAAGGATATGCTCTAGATATCATAGCTAGGCTTGTAAAGATTTTCAATAGACTCTTGGGCCTACATGAATCCGAAATATATAAAATATGGGCAAATCCCCATAGGAGAATGATTAAGGTAGACGATCTCTTTATTAAGTAGGTTGGGCTTAACATAGGTGAAATTAAGGAAACTGAAATAAGGCTTGACAATGGTTTTGATTTTTTAATCTAAATTAACAAAAAGTCATTAAAGACAAGATTAGGCCTGTCCTTTCATTGCTCAAAGTTCAAACTAATTTTGCCATGGTACGGGCTTTGGTCCACTTCTAAGACCCTCAAAGTCAATCTTTGTGTTTCAACCCACGTCGACTAAGCCCACTATTGAAGAATACTTCTATCTATTAGGAGTCCCCTCTACTGGAAGTAGAGGATATGCTTTAAATATCATAACTAGGCTTGTAAAGATTTTCAATAGACTCTTAGGCCTTCGTAAATCCTAAATATATAAAATATGGGCAAATCCCCATAAGAGAATGATTAGGGTAAACAATCTCTTTACTTAGCTCACAACCCCACCAACCCCTAAGTTACAATCAGAAACTCTTTTGAACTAGCTTTGAAGTTTGATAGCAACATAGAGTCAATGCTTATATCTTAGCAATATTTAGGATTATTTTGTTTCTTAATGGGGTATTTTACATACATCATAGTATTGCAGAGCCTGTAACCCAATTTTTAGAAGGAAAGTTTTACATCCTGACACTACTAGCTGAATAAGCTAGATTCCAAGAGGAAAAGAATGGAGACTTGAAGAGCAATATGGCTTTACTAATGGTTTTGTTCATCAACTATACTCAAAGCCATAAGCTTGACTTCTTTCATAGGAAAGGTACCCAAACGATGAACCTCATTGAGGCATTTGATGCTATCATTGAATTACTTGAAAATGTTGCTATGTATTACTAGGTTAAAGCTTTTTAGAAGTTCTACACTAAAGATACTTTCAGGTTGCCAAATGGTTCGAGGTAGTCAAGTTGAAATGGAGAATGAAGATGGAAGAGGAGCTAGGATACCACAAGAAAAAATGGATCTAGACTTTAAGATATGTTTATAATAAAATTTGAATAATGTATTGGAAACTTCAAGAGCTGCAATAAAAATCCTTTTTTATTTTTGTCATATCATAATCAATTTACCAGCTCCCTTCTCTACATCTACATGCCTTAATTTTGCATTTTTGATTTCTCTTATCTTTACTTGTAAATATTTATCATTGGTTTTGTTAACTCATGTTTGAATAACTTTGTGAAGTAAAAATAAAAAGGAAAATTTTTCTAAATGGGCTCATGAAAGTCCTGTCCCTAAGCTTCTAATTATAAACATTTGATTTCTTTTACAAGTCCTTTTCTCGATGCCTTCCATTTCAACTCTTTCATTTCTTTTGTCCATTCTCACTTATACATCCTTTGGTAATGTTTTTACTTCTAGGTTTTCAATGATTGATTGTAAATATTTAGTCTTTAGGCTCATGTTTCCTTAGAAATGTTTTTCCACTCCTTTCTCACGACTTGTAAATAAACCTTATCCTTGTATTCTACTTTTTAAATAAGTTCTTTTCTCTTTAAAAAAGAAAAGTGATTGTTCAAAAATAAAATAAAATAAAATTAAGGAGTTGCTAACAGGTATGGATTCTTATCCAAAAGCAATGGCCAATAGTGGAAATAACAACAACCTTAATGGCACTAACTCTATAGAAGTGAGGTTTCGTTTATTAGAGCAAACTGTAGCAAAAGTAACTAAACAGATGAACTTCACGATTGATAGCATTGCCTTACTTAGAGCAACAACACCTACAAAAAAAGAGCATCAACATGTGAAGGAAACTATTGAATTCCCAAAAGTTAGTCCAATGTTAGATCCTAACCCTTTTAAGGACAATTTAAGACCAATCAACTTGAGGTCTAGTCAAGATACTCTTAAAGAGTGGGAAAGGAAATTGACTAAACAAATTGATGAGAGGATGAAGACATTTAAGAGCCATGACGGATTTGAATAAGTTGGTATCATTGACTTTTTTTAATATGATATTGAGTCCTATCTTGAAAAATTCAAGGTACTGGAATTTGAGAAATCTGATGAGATTAGACACCCCATGCTTCACATCAGTTTGCATCCATGCAAGATGGCTCGTTACATTAAAAATGAGTAGTTATTGGTTAAAACATTTTAAGACAGCTTCACTAGGCCAGCTTTGTCTTGGTACACTTGATTAGATTTAAGGCAAGTCGATACATGGGATAAGTTAACTCGAGCGTTCTTTGAACATTACAACTTCAATGTAGTGATAGCACCATCAATTTGGGGCTTAAGTAACATGAGGAAAGATGATAATGAGTCCTTCAAGGAATACACCCAAAGATGGAGGGCCAAGGTAGCTAAAATCACTTCCCCTTTATCAAAAAAGTAACTGACTGAAGCATTTATATAAACGTTAAATAGGTCGTATTTTAATTGTCTCCTAGGACAATTAACCACTAGTTTTGCAGATGTAGTTTCAGCAAGCAACCGCATAAAGGGAGTAGTAAGGATAGGTAAATTGGCTAAAGAATAAATTATCTTTAACAAGTCTCAAAATGGCTATAAATTTAGCAAACTTTGAAACAGAGAAACCCAAAAGGCATCTTACTTCAATCCCGATCACAATAACTAAACTCCTTCATCAATTGAGAGAGGTAAGAATGCTAAGCTATGTACCTTGTTCACCCAAACACAAGCTATAGAGGTTATATCCTAGCCCACAATGTAAATACCGCGTATACCTAATGGGTCATCCTATAGAAGAATGTTGGAAATTGAAGCACAAGATTTGAGACCTAATTGATATCAGGCTACTTCAAATAGACTTTACCAACCCTAATGGACCAGAGGTTAAGATAAATGTTCCTTTACGATACATTAGGTCATGCATCAACATGATAGAAACATCTAAATGGAAGAGGGGCAGGAGTTTAAGTCAAAGGAAACTAGGTTACTCCAACAAAGCCAAAGAATGAGGGGCAATTATTAAGGAAGTTCAAGTACTTTGTAATGTCAAAAGTTTCTTAAATAAAAGTTCTTCATTTCTTGAATATATCTTGGTAAAATTTTCTATCGAGGAAAATGAACATATATTTTTTGTATGTCATTTTGAAAGTTTAGAATGAAAAGAGGCAAGTTGAATCCCAAACATCAACCCTAAAACACATCTTGAGAGTTGAGAGTGACATCAATGTAAGGTTATTGGACTCATTCCTTAAAAAAAGTCCTTGAAATTGATACGATAATCAAAATGACACTATGCATTTATTTCTCTATCCTAATACACAAAATATCCCTTACCAACCTTGTTAAGCCTTTTTTAATAAAGTATTTCAAAAATTAAATCCTGTCAAGAATTACCCCACAATGGAGTAATTTGGAGTTTAAGAGAAAATGTTAAAACTAATTTGTCCTTACTCCAGTAACCTCAATTTAACTGTAATTATTACTTTTGGATACTTATTTCCTTTACGATGAAGAAGGGCTTTTGATCTGAACAAGATACACATACCACACATTGTGAGTCATACACCAAAAAAAAAGGATGATCACCTTTGTCTTGGATCAAATTGAAAGAAAAAAGAAGAAAGAAAAGAGAGAGAGAGAGTGAGAGAGAGAAGAAGAAGAAGAATGAAAGGAAAGTGAAAAAAGAAAAGGGGCATGAGGAAAAATGAGGAAATGATAGAAATCTACAAAAATAAGGTGATCAAATCCAAAGTCTTGAAACTTGAAACTTGAAACTAATTAGGGGCATGTACCTCAAAAGTCCCATTCTAAAGTAAGGCTTGTCTCTTGAAATAAAGACCCCTAAACCTGAAAGAGTAAGAGTAAAAAACTTAGACTCTCAAAATCTACTCCTCTTGCAAACTAAGGCTCGCCTACCATTCCACCTTTTCTTAAAAGCCCTTTTGATTAGAGAAAATAACCTATCCCTAGTAAAAGTTAATTTTGAAATTGGGGCATGCACAATGTTAGTTTCACCTATCGGTTTTTAACTTGTAAACTTAAGTTAAAAACTGAGTCTTTCAAAATGCCACTTCATTAATATCCAATTTTGAAATTGAGGACAAAAAGCTTATATTATATTGCAATTCAAAAAAGACCTAATAGATTAATTAGAGCATATTATGAGCCCCATAGTTTCACGTAATTATTCTAAGTCAGTAATTTAGGGTGTATGCAAAAGTAGGCCGACAAAAAGCCTATATTACATTACAATTCAAAAAAGACCTAACAGATTAATTAGAGCATATTATGAGCCCCATAGTTTCACGTAATTATTCTAAGTCAGTAATTTAGGGTGTATGCAAAAGTAGGTCGGTATATGTGAAAATAAGCTAATTGAGACGATATTTCACGTATGAATCTTAAAAATTAGACAATGACATGCCGTGATCCCATAATATAGAAATATAATAAAAATAATATTATTATAGCTAAAAATAGATAATTTTAGTAAATTATATTATTTTGTAATTTATCCACCATAAACATGTAAATTAGGTAATGGAAATTAACTAAACTTTATAGATAAATTATTTGGACACTAAAATTATAAAGTGACATAAAATAACATGTAAAAATAGTATGCATGCTTTGGGTGTAATTATTATATATAATTATGCACCTGAAAATGTTTAAAATACTCGAAAATGCATATAATTACTTAAATTTATAAGAAAAATAATATAAATTTTGTAAACCATTATAATTACGAGGTATTAGTCGTGGAATCATCAAGGACAGCTTTTGATCAAATAATCTATCTTAGTGACACCTAACAAGCTTGGAAACATGGACATTTAAGCTCAAAGTGGGTAAGAGAAATTCATTTTACACTCTTACAAACATTAGGATCATCACTGATCCTCTCTAGAACTTAAATGAATCCTTAAAGAAGTTGAGAAAAATCTAGAAAAAGGAAGAATAGTGAGGAACAAATTTAGAGAAAGATAAGAACTTGCACTGTGCTAATCGAGCTGTTTCAAGAAACACGGGTCCAAAGAGTAACTAGGGCAAACCACCACCCCACTTACCAATGGTGGCAACGCCCAACTAGGTCAACAAGGTGGGGGTGGCCGTTAGTGGCTAGACAATGGTTTTCTGGTGAACTTTAATTTCCATCTGATTTTCTTGAATTTCCTAAAAATATTAAATTAGGTCCAAAAATTTTGAAAAAAATTATTTTGGGATATCTTTGTATCTACTATTTGGGAAAAATGTCAAATTGCAAAAATTTTGAATGGATATATGACTTTTTTAACAAATTGAATGAAATTGAATAATTTTTGAAGTTGTAAATAACCCTACTGTTGTTGTTTTGAAATTAAACTTTTTTTGGAACTTCACTATGCTACATATATGAATTCTATGAAAGGATTTTGGCTAAAAATATTCTCTATAATTTGTAGTAATTTTTTAGCCTCTAAATTTGGTTAAAAATGTTATTTTTAGGGCCTTTTGTGTAATTAGCTTTAAGAAAATCAATTTATACTAGTTTTGGAGTTCATATGAGTTATGTTCTACTATAAGATATGATCTAGAGTTGAGGGGATTGGAGTAAAGTTAAACCACACACCTACCACTTGTTATGAACTTAGTACATTAAAATAAGAAAATGAAGGTTTGGAAGTTTCGATGATATGGTATTAATGAGTATGATGAATATGCTAAATAATCATATACTAACATAGTTGTAACTAGAAACATGATGTTAAAGTGAGTCACTCGGAATAAACTTGTAATTAGATCTATTTAGAGGATTCTTCATATGGTTGATCTAATAAAAGAGTGACTTAAAATCTTGGTATAGACACTTAACCAAAAGCTTAACTCGTGTAAGAATCTTGAATATAATAATGTCAAGGTCTTAGTTAGGACAATTATCTATAAAAGAAGTAAGGTTATGATAACTTCAAAGACATGTTCAAAAGGTTGGTGGATGAAAGAATTCTAACTTTAAATATGATGGAGCCTCATTTAAGAAGTTATTTAGTGAAAGAAGTAGGATTATATTGGTTTTAGAGACTTAACTAGAGGGTTAACTGATTTAGAAGGTTTATATGAAATAGCTTTAAAGATATCTTCAGATGGTTGTCTTTAGAGAAGGGACTTAATCTTTTGTTTAGAAAGTTGGATAGTAAAAAGGACTTAACTATACCTCATCATAAACTTGTTTAGGAAGTATTTGGTAAGGAAAATTTGGTTAGAATGGCTTTAGAACTTGATTTAGGGTTTAGTTGATGTAAAATGCTTAGTGAAAATGACTTTAAAGTATTGTTCAGAAAGTTGATAAGAGTAAGGAGTACAACTGGGTAACTTCAAAGATTTCATTAAAAGGTTTTAAGACCAAAACTTGGTACTAAGCAAGTTTTCAAAAACTTATATAAAGACATACCCGGAGATTTCATTAAAAGGTTTTAAGACCAAAACTTGGTATTAAGCAAGTTTTCAGAAATGTCAATAACAAAATGGAACTCAATACCAAGCTTACATGACTTGTTAAGAATAAGTCACAATCACACTTAAATTATTAAAATGAACTTGTTCACTTTATTTAGTAAAACTAAAGCAATTATATTGTATATTTTAGGGAGAAAAATTAAAGTAGATGAGACTAACTATCAGGATTCTTGAGCATCACATGACTAGATAAGTGAGATCAATACTTTACCACACTTTGAAGTATTATTAAGGATACTTGGAAGCCTTAATATATGTCTTGGTTGTGATTGTAAGTTTGTTGCTTGAGCGTATGCAACGTGTGTACATGAGTAATGTTTTGCTATTTGGAGTACTAGATTTTATGTATTGGTTGCTTTATGATGTTGTTTGATTGAACTATTTGAAATTGTTTGATCACCCCAAAAGCAATTTAACTAAAATTAGGCCTAACTTCTAAATGGATATGCATCGCAACCTACTAAGGGAAATGATTAAGATTCTCGAGTCAAATACGGATCCTTTGATAAGGATAGCTGAAATGGTCTTTTACCTACCTTTAGTCAAACTAAGTAACAAGAGAGGAGGTCACGGCAAGGTTAAGGACCATGGTTCAAGGTGAAGTCTCGGTGGAACGTGTTTCTCCATTGTACAAGCTCCAGTTTAGTTTTGATCCGCAAAGCACACGACGTTAAACTCCTTAACCTAGACTAGATTGAGCATAATTTCTCTAACCTCACGATAGACTGGATAACATCTTGTGATGGCATTTCCTTATACATGCATAACATCTAACTAAACTTGTTTAAAAACCCTAGTTGCTTTGTGTTAGATATGTGTTACTATCTTCATTTTACTTACTAAGCAAGTTGTTGTCCATTCCCTATAGCTGTTTTATAAGTTCCTTAGTAAATACACCACCACTACTCCAAGGTCCAAAAGAATAAAGAATGGGGTCAAGGAGTAAGATTCAAAACCAATTGGCTAGGTTCTTATTTTGTTTATTGATCTTTAGGAAAACTAATAAGGTCTCTTCAGGTAACCCTTTAGTTTTTAACTACTATTACCTATATTATGTTCTATAAACTTATAGATTTTTATAAATCTTTATTATGTCATTTTTTAGAAGTTATTTATAAAACTTGATTTCTTTTCAAGCTTTTGTATTACAAAATCTATTTGGAAAGTTGCATCTCAGGTTGATACCAAACAGGTGTTGAATTTGATGACCTAAAGCTGTAGAATAGTAAAGTTATGGTGTAAGCTATACATATGTTAGAGGCGAAATTGGCTAGTTTCTAGCTTAAATTAGTTTACATGGCGAGATTGTTATAACTTCTTGATTTACACATCAAGTACAACACTATTCAAAAACCCCTTCTTGTGTCTCGGTTAGTTCTTAGAGTGGCCTCTTTCTCTTTTAACATCCCTAGTGGATTAGGCCTAAGATAACTAACTGTTTATGGTGTTTCTTAAGGAAAATTACATCACCATGGCAAAAATGGTGTCTAGTTTATCTTTGTGGTAAAATTTTACTTAAACTTTACTACATAAAGAGAGTTGTAGACACTCCATTTTTGCCTCATTGTAATTTTTAGAATTTATTTATTTTTTAAATAAAAGGGTCTTAATTAAAAAAAATAGAAAATTGAAACATGTAAAAATTTAGAAAATTTATAAAAAAAAATTAATTGGAAAAATATAAAAAAAATGGAAATAAGAAAAGAATAAAAATCCATAATATAGAAATAGGTTTTTTCTAGTATTAATAATATTTTAGTAATTTTTTTATTAATTTATTTGTTTACTTTTATTTTTATTTTAGGAGTTAAGTTAAGTTTTTTTTTTCATTTTCAATTAGGCTTAGATAAATTAGTTTAAGAACATTTTATTTGCATATAATAATAGGGCATGAGGCAACAGCTTAGCTGGTTAAGTGCTTAGGCTTGCATTGTGATTATGAAAGAGATCATGGGTTTGATCCTTACAAGGGGCACAATGTGCCTTTTTATTTTTTTCACATCTTATCTGCCACATGTTGCGATTTGATTAGACCATATGTTCACTTCTTATCCCCATTCTCTAAGCATTTGAATCCAACAACTTGCACTCTCCGTCATGGCTCCACTGCCCTCAATGACCAAAACTTAGCAATCACGACCACCACTATTGGAACCCTTCTTGCCACCCCTCTTTGACTAAAATGGCCATCACAACCGACTCTGCCACACACAAAAACACAAGATCTACTGTTCTTTTAAGCTCTAGCAACCTTCCTATGCATCGGCTACTGCTACTATTATCAGTCACTTATCAAACACCACCAAAACTGACCCCAAACACCACTACATCATCATCGAACCAATTATCCCCAATACAAAACTTATGAAAATGGCTTTCAACACTTGAAACTTGCACGAAAATGGATTGAATTGACTCTCCATTGTTGCCTTCTTCCTCCTCAGCTAAGCACATTCATTGTATGTGAATCGGGTCGACTAACTAAACCTGGACCTAACTACCCGAACCCTTGTGCTCAAGCCTGCCTAACTCATGCCCCTGATCTGGTTTAATCGTTTTTTTTTTCCTCTATTATTGATTATTAGTCTTTAAAAAGAAAAGAAAAAAGTTTTTAAAAAAGAGAGAAAAAGATACAAATAAAATAATAATAACAATAGTAATAAAAGTGCTTTTATTTAATTTTTTTTTCCTTCTTCTTAAATACCTTTTTTTTATTTATATATATATTTTTGTTTTAAACTCTCATTTTGCAAAATTTTCAAAACTCTTTACTTTTGGAAAAAGACAATGAATGAATGTTTCAAAAAATAGATAAGTAAATAAAAAGTTTTGTCATTTAGGAAAATATTTATTTTCCAAATAAACAAAACAAGTGAACCTTTTCCAAAATACAACACCCAAATTAGGACCCTTTTAGAATTTTTGTCAAATAAAATGAAATGATGAAGAGATGTAAACTCAACCAATTTTTCAAAGTAAAAATAAATCTACAAATTAAAGTTTTACCAAACAAACTTGTAAATGTTTAATCCTAAATAGCAAGTATGTAGGTATTTGTAGGAAACTATAGAGCCACTTAAAATGGGGAAAAAACTTTTTTTTCCCTTTTTGTAATTCTTCAATTCTTTATTTTTTGTAAATAGATATTATTCCATTTATTATTTGTGAATAGAAATTGTTTCTCTTAAAGGGATAATTAGAAAATAAAATTAATTTCGAAATGTTAAAGTGGTATTGGTAGAGTTTAATAGGATGGTCTCTAAATCTGTGAATCTAGTTTCTTGAAAGATTTTTAGAAATTTTTCAAAACTTAAGCTAATGACTAAATTAGAACCGTTCTACCTAATTAGTTCTAATTTAATCACTTTTCTCAGTTATACTGGGTGGCAACTCCATTTGTTTTCAAAAACAAGAAACTGAGTTTTCCTTAATTTTTATTGAGGATTTAAACTAAATAAGTATATGGTTTAGTTTTATGGTTTAGTTTAAATTAAATTAAGGAAAACAAACAGACAAAAATTGAAAAATTAGGCTTAACAAGCTGAATAGTTATTTGAAAAAAAAAAAGAAAAAAAAAAAAGATAAACCTTCATTGATCATTTCTTACCTTCTCAATTAATTTAGGAATTTCAGTACATTTAAGACAATGAATTAATTGAGTAGGAGATGATATAGTGTTTAACTTAAGGTTAGCAGTATTCAACAAGTTTAAGATCAATTTTATTGAGGTTGTGTGGGCTCAACTTATATGAAAAATAATTTCTCTGCTTTTTAAAATACTTATTAATCTATTTACTTGAACTAAACCATTATTTAAATTGAATCAAAATTGATTGGCCTTGTTAGATTGTTGAGTTAAACATTATATAAAGTTCAAAATTGATTGAATAAACTGTTCAAATAGCTTGCACTTGGCTTGATTCTACCAATGCCAAACCGAATTTAAATAAATTTCAAGCCAAATTCAAATACATGCAAGATAACCACCGCCACGGCATATAAAGTGATGACCATTGCGTCGCAGCAGTCCATTTTGTGCATCTAAAACTTGGTAGTTAACAATTGATATATATGTGCGTTCTCTCTACTCTTTTGTTTGAAGCTCTTGATTCCTTTCCCATGTTATGTAAGGCGATAATGCGAGTGTAGCTTTATATATCCGTCAACACGAGTTGGCTAAGTTGGTAAAAACGGGTCATAATCTGTTAGAAAAGTATTATTTGAGTTGCGTGGTCACTATAAGAGTTGTGTTGGTGGGTATCCATAAGTATCTCTATAAATTGCTTGGGTCTTAAAGGTATACCTCAGCTCATAATGATAATTGGAGATAAAATAAAATAAAAATCTTTTTATGTTAAAAAAAAAAATTCATATAGCCAAAGCAAAGTATAGATACGGACAAAACAATTGATGGTTGGGAAAATTAAAATTAATACTGTATACTCTCGAACATGTTGTCAGTGAAAAATGATATATAATCCACTAATTCAATACAGTTTGTAAATATTTTGGATTGGAGAAGGAGAATATAGTACTATCTGGAAGACTTAGTTTATGGTCATTCTTTAAGCTGCTGTGAACTTCCTTTTTTTTATTTTCATGTTTTTTGTGCGCGTAACATGTACAATTTTTGGGTCAGATGAAAAGAGGAAAAACTAATTAGAATAATTTGGAGAAGAGATTTACTCGATATCATACGTCATTAGGGTTATATAATTGCGAGTAATGACGGATGATATTTTGAAAAATCGCAGCTTATTATGAAGATAATATTATAAAGAGAAACGATTGATTTTCATGAAAATTTACCATCAAGCTTGAAGTGATTAAAAAAAAAAAGTTAAAAATGACCTGTCATATATTAACAAAACAATTTATTAGTCGCATTTCTATCTTTCCTTTTCAAAAGAAAAACTTCAGACAAGGGGTGGAAAGTAAATTTTTATTCTCAGATACCAGATTTCATGCAATAAAATTTATTCCGTCTTGTTTAGTTATTCGTAACTTGAGCTCACAAAAGAATAAAAGAAAAAGATTATGACTCAAGGGATTTGGAATACCAACTTTACCCTTTTCTTCTTTCATGGAGTAAATTAAACTATGCAATTTTCGATGTGAAACTAATTTAAGTTGACACTGATATAATGATGAGAAAGTTGCTTCTTTAACAAAATATTAATGATACATATAATATATATATATATATATATATATATATAGACATTTACTTTCAATAAAACATGTATTAATAAGACTTCTAATGATTTGATTCTATTCCCATTTCCCTCATTTTATGTTGTGGGCAGGACCATGCATATGCATTATCATGAGCGATTATATTAAAAAAATTTATGATGATTTTAGTTGATGATTCAACTTTAAGCTATAAGTAAGGATATATAAATATATACACAAGGTCTTACGGACAATTAATTGATTTTAGTATAATCAGTTCAGCCCGCTCAAGGATGGCATCAAGGGGGTGAATTAGCTTTATAGACTTATTCATTCAACCACTCAGTAAAATAATATGGGATATGTTTGACTTTAATTTCAGCTTTAGGCTGTTTGCGGGGAATTCTAAACAACTGACGTTAAGTCTTAAATCATTTTTAAGTAATACCATGTTATCTTTTTTATAACATCTATATAGAAATAATAAAAGGTACTACTATCAATTTTTTTCTTCTTCTTTTTTTTTCATATTTAAGAACAGTATATTTTATAGTAGTGTTATCACAAAATCAATATATTTTTTGAAACTTCATAGTAAGTCTATCCCAAGTATGTCCCTGCGAACGATACCAAAGATGTTTTATGCTCCTTTTTTTATTTGCTTAAACTAAAGAGAGATCCTTTCTGTTTTGCATATCTTCCTTCGTCAAACTTTCCATTTTATTCCTATGAATTGACAAACTTAACATTCTTATATTTCATTCATGCTTCTTCCTTTGCATTCTACATTGTCTGTGCTTTCATTCTTTCAGTTCCATGTCATATTATCATTCTTTATACGACGGGATTTCTGCTCTTAACTCGAGTTTGCACATATCCCATGAGCGTATGTTATCCTAATCGATCATATGCAGGCCAAGTCGACCATGTCACTTATTGGCTGCCGTTATTCCAGCTGGTTATTCGCCAATACTCTCCGTAGATAATTTGCTACCCACCGTTGGAAATTTTCAAACTTAAGGTTCTTGGTGTTTTATATAAACAATAAACATTATCTTCAGTGGAACTTATCTTTTGATGCAATATCATATGAAAAACGACTTAATAGTATTAATTTACCATACATCTAGATGAATGACGTGTAAATAATAATAATAGTACTAATTTTTTCAAAAACTATTATTTATGTTTTTACTTATAAGATTTTATTCATACTTACATACCATTTATTTATTCACGTAGCGCATGTTAGTACCATTAAACTTTTTTCTTTTTGCCTTTTTATTTCCATTTATTTTTCTAATTATTTCATAGTTGAGAAAAAGAATTGAAAACAAGATGGAAATATGCATCCTTCAAACTTTAGACATTTGTTTTTCTGTGATATTTAGAATGTTTGATTCACTTGAGAGAAAGAGAAATGGGAGAAATAGATATTTTAAAGTTCTTGGAATTAGAGGTCAGTAGATATAGAGTGAGTATATATTTTGTCCTATAGGTATAAGTTCCAAAATTTTTGTACCCAAAACCTATTATATGATATCTTAGAACTATCTTATATCTTATACCCCGTAAAATTTACAAGTTACAGAGTATCTTATGGAACTTATATTTTTCTTTTTTACTTTATTTTCTTTTGAAATATTATGCAAACACATAATCAATATCAAACCCATGACTACAACAATAGACCAAATACTAATCATTTGAAAGGTAATTATGTTTGTAATACATTTAATTATAACAATAAAAAGTTTAAATAGGTGGAATAGAGAATATTCCTACAATTGGAAACCTTCGATCCTTAATTGGGTTATGCTACATTATTTTTTTCTCTTCTTTTTAAATCATAAAAATAAAATTTTTACCAAGTCATAAAATTATTAGATATAGAGTATAAAAAATATGTATTGAGTAACTCTAAAAAAATATAGTAGACAATAAGTTAAGAATTAAGATATTTTTAATATCTTACTAGATTAGGGTTACTAAGGAAAAAAGAAGTGTAAAAATGAGATAATAGATTAAGAGAGAAGGTTTTACCTAAAAAGAAAAAACAAGAAAAAGACAAAGGGACAAGATAGTAGATATAAGAATGTTTAATCTTAAGGTTTCATTAAGGTCAAATTTTTATTGTTATTTTCTTTAAGGATAAAAAAATACAATAATATTAAGTTTTTATTTATAAGTATCATTCAATTATTATTACATAGTGAGTATAAAGTATCTTGAAATCTATTTTGTATTCTTTAGAGTATAGATTTTAGGTTAGGTATATAATACACAGATGCCATATATGTACCCTACCTTGCAAAGCAGGTTTTGAGAAAACTTTTGCAAAATTTGCCTTATAACCCTTTTCCCATCTTGTAAAGTAGGATCTGGATAGATACTTTATATGGGAGGATTACTCGCTTACTCCACTTGTATTTAGTTTAACATATGGGTGAAAAGGATAGATCTACATGTTTTTTTTTTTTCCCCGTTCATTTTAAAGAAGGGAAGCTTCTTTGCTTATAGGGTAAAAGTAAAGTATTTTTACAATTTACCCTTAAAATTATGTAACATTGCTTAGACCTAAGAAATTAGTTTATTTTGTAGTCATATCACATCACAGTCATTGAATCCTGTTTAATGAGATCATTTCTAAATCATCTCATCCTTTGCTTAATCTAACTCTAAATTATTCAACACATCTTAATCCTTATAAAGAGTCGAAAGAAAACATACAAAGAGCAGCCGAAAATACTTAAATCCCTAGTCCATAGAGTCTAACAACTAAACAAGGTCAATTTCTGTAAAGCCTTAATCTTTGACCAACTACTAAGGATTCAGAATGGTAACACATTTGCTATAAATATAAAACTTTAAAAATATGACTTGAGAAGTAAAGAAATAAGGTACTTATGCAAAGTATGAGTCATAAGTAATATTATGTAAAGTAATGTAGTTGTTTGGAATTGCTAGATTTAAGGTTCCAAAAAATATCTTTAGAATCAAATGAATTTTTAATATAAAGTCACAAAAAGTTAAAAGAAGTGTCATAGTAAAGTTAATTTGTCACGATCCTAAAAGGGGCCAAGTAGAATTACTTAAAATTATCATATCACGTATACACCCATGATACGGAAACCACCTTACAAGTCAAAAGTTGCAAGACTCTATCAAATTAATCACTATGGCCATAATTTTACATTTATTCTTTTATCATGAAATATAGATGACTATGGATAACCAACAGACTACAGTCTACTAGAGTCGCAAAAAGTCAGTATCTCTTAGCAAATAATAAGACAGGGTAAATCAATTTTATAAATTGCAACAATTGCTAAATGATCCAGAACCTTAATATATAAATACTTTTCACATGGAGTGCTCCTATATTAGCTATAAGTTTCCCAGTTAAATCTAGCTTTCTGTTAACTTGGATTTGCACTCTGTATTTAAGCTTATGCCAATCCCAACTCAAACGGGCTTGTAAATATTATAAAAGAATGAGCAAACCATAGCTTAGTAAGTTTATTCATCGCCACTACTGTTCAAGTAAGTTATCAAACATTATTAGCATATATGTAGGTTTATCTATACATGAAATGAATGCATATATAGTGAATGCAAGCAATACATCCATAGAGTTCAAAGCCATAAAAGGTGTAGAGTTATATTGTTTACACGTCAATTATCCCCCACACTTACCCGTACGAGGCAGCTCACTTTACTCATATGAGGTTATCTAGGGGCATTGTCCCTCCAAACGATATTTAACTATTACCTTAGTTAAGAAGAAATACCAATCTAACCTAATGGATCCTAACTAGGGCCATGCACCATTAACGAATCATATCTAAGACCCCATGAGCTCAACACCAGTAAATCTAATCCAAGGCCCCATAAGCTCAACTACACAAGTCCTCTCGCTATCAATCAGTTAGAGATATTCTATTAGTTTTGCCTTAATAATAAAAATATCATCAATGGACGCTATAAGCCCTTACAAAAGTTGTACAAAAATTTATTTAAGACCAGAAAAAGGTTGAAACACTTTTGCAGCGCACTCTCTATAAGTATACTAGTTGAGTCATAAACATACGATAAATATAATTGGTTAGTTTTGTTAGATATTTATATTTATCGATTTAAGGAGATGATCACACGGATGATAATAGTTGGGACAAAACATTAATTTAGACAAAAATAATAGCAACTGGCAAAACAACAAGTGACAAGCACAAGCAAATAGTAGGTCATCAAAACTCCCTTACCTAGATTATTACCCACTTTATTGATCCTTGAAATTTTCAAAACTTTACAGCTGAGTTACCTAAAAGATAATAAGATTTATAAGTTTTTGGAAAAGTTAGGCCTTTCAGTTAACTAAATATCTATTGTAGTTTGCCTCATCTCCCCACTATAACCCAAGTATAGCACGAACATTTTTTTAACTTATTTATTGGGCTAAGTAGGAGATATTATTACTCGATACTATACAACTTATTAAAAATTTATAAGAAAATATTGAAATCATGTTGTTAATTCAATAAATAGGTTATTAAAACTCCAGCCCAACTATATATTATTATTATTATTACTAGAACATATTGTGTGTGTACGTGTTGATATATATATATAGCCGATCTTAATCCTTAAAGGTGTATGATCTTATGTTAGTGTTATCACCATCACTATTGTAATTCTTATTATGGTTATTATTATTGTTGTTTCACATTACTATATTATGATAATTAGATTTTATAGATTTGATCATTTATACATATAGAAGCATATCTTCCTCATAAATGTTTGGACTTTAGTATACATATGTATAGAATATTTATAGAACTACAATTTCTCAGACAATTTTATATCATACGATTGTCTTATATTGCACCTTATGATCTGTATTTTATTGGTTTCTCTCCATAGGAAATATATGTGTACATTTGTAAATAATTACATTTGGATATTTCTTTATTTGATTAGGGTTTTATCCTAGTTATTTTTTTTTATAAGACTACATCACTTGAATAACTTAATCAATATACTTATATTCCTCGGTTTTTCCTAAATCTTAAATCGTATATAACTTTTTCATTTAAAATCCAATTTTTATGATCTTATAATCAATCTTTATCATTTTCAAACGTATTTTTATGTAGTAAGGTCTGTTTTTTACATTGAGACACGCATTTTCTATTATGAGCTTAGGATATTACGAATTTTATTATTTTAAACCTAAGCGCTTTTGATCATAATTATGGGCTTTTCTTAATAATTTTATTTATTGGGCTTTATCTTAATTTTTCTAATGGGCATAAATAATTTCTAAATTTTTTATATATTTTTTCTAATATTTTTAGTTTTTGGCCCAATTTATCATAATTTCTTCAATATACAACTTTAAGCCTACAAATCATTATCTATCCTAACTTTTAGTATAATTATAATTTCAAATTAATTTATTTTTATTATTATTATTATTTACAAGTTTAAATAAAAAAATTTAGGAGGTTGATGTGGTAGCTTCTGTTTATAATGTATTTTTCTTAATTTATCCATTTTTTTTTATAGTTTTACTAATTTGTAGTATTAAAACATACATATATAATACCATAAAATAATCAAATGATAGAAAATAAAAGAAAAATAATTCTTATCCTTCTATTGGAACCACGTCCAGCACACATACTCATATATATACATTTGTACTTATTAACGTATTCTTAGGAAAATAAAATACCAATATACATGTATATATATATATTGGGAATACACATAAGTATATACATTATATTATATTTTTGTACATAAATCTCAAAAAAAGAAAAAATATATATAATCACGCACGCACGCACGTACGCACGCATACACACACACACACACACACACACACACACATACACACACACACACACTTAAGTATGTATATTTTCATATTATACACATATTGATAAATTATTTTCGTAAGAATGTATACACACATAAATACATATATTTGCTTACATTAAAACTAAAGCTTAGAAAATAGATAAATAAATAAAATAAAGGCATATGTCACTAATATGCGTAAGTGTGTACATACATGTATATTTATGTTTAGTTTGTATTTTTTGTATTACTTATATATTGATATATATATTATTTTCATACCTTTAGCATGTATATATATATATATATATATAATACTAATATACTTATTATTTCAAAATACATATTATTATATTTTTTTTTCTTTCAATCTAGAACATAAATATACGTATATATAATTCCAGAAAAGTACAAATAACAAGAAAAATATGTACATCCCATATAACGTATAGTTTTTGTTTTGTTCATACATGAGAACCCAAATACATGTACATGTAACAATAACTCCTAATAAATTATTCCTATTACATGATATATTAAGAAATACATAAAAAAAAAACGAATGAAAATACATGGAAATATGATGTATAAGGAGGGAAAACAATTACAACCGAAAAAAGAAGATGGAACAGTGTTTAGGTTATTCTTGATCTCGAGCTTGTGAAAATAATTTCCTTCCTATATGTTTATAGACACCCCATTTTTGTCCCCCTGTAATTTTAGAGTTTTTAGAATAGGATAAAGGGTTCTAATTTGGAAAAGGTACAAAAAAATGGAAAATTTAGAAAAATATAAAAAATAATAATAATAAAATAGTTTTTAGATAGTTTAAATTGAGTAGGATTTTTTTAATCTAACCATAGTATTTTTTAAGGCCTTAAATAATTAAAACAGAAAAGGGATATTGGGCCTAAGCTTAAATTTGGATATAATCTAGGCTAACTTAATCTGTGTGTGCAATTTGATTACACATGAGGATAAGAAAAATCAATACCTCATTTGGTAAAGCACTTGAACATTAGCATTGCATATGGCTTGGAGATCTTGAGTTTAATCTTGGGCCTAAGGTGTAATGTATCTTTTATTTTTCTTTTCTCGCTTAAACACTTATCCATCCTTCATTAGTACATGTATCTATCACATCACCATGCCACATCATGCCATGTCACTTACCATGTCATGCTATGTCACAAGACACACTCCAACATGCGTTGGACATACTCCTACGCGTAACTTTGTATTTAGCATTATATATTATCCAAGTTCGCTCAGTCTAAATATGGAAGAAAATCATACTACATTCGATGTTTTCTATCTTTAACTCAACCATGACACTTATAAATAGGGAATTCTATTTTACTACAAACCATCAATTCATCGCTCACAATCACTTAAATTCATTCATAACTCCACTCTCTCTCTTTACACGACTCCTTCTTCTAGGATTCGTATAAACTCAAGGCTTTCCAAGTTAGGACAAGTTATGTTAGAAACTCCTCACAGTAAGAGCTTTTTAACCTGATTCGACTGCTCTAGTGCCCAGCTCTAACTCGTATAAACTCCAGCTTAGTTTGATTTTGCTTTAGTTTTGATTTGTATTTTATTCTCCATATTTTGTATTTTTTATTTATTTTTTGTAATATTGTACTTTTTCTTTTTCTTTTGTTATTATTGTTGCTATTATAATTGTATTCTATTTGCAATTGTAAAAAAAAAAAAAAATGAGAAAGAAGAAAAAAAAGAAGAAAAAGAAAAGAAGGAAAAAGGTGTAGTTTGTTTAGTTTACTTATTTTTATGTTTTAGTAAAAAATATATAATAAAAAAAATAATAAAAAAGAGTAAAAAATAATAATAATAATAATAAACTCTTAGACATGTTTTCCATGATTCAAATATCTTTTTTATAATTCAAACATCTTTTCTATAGTTTAGGTATATTTTCTATAGTTAAGCATGTTAGCCACAGTAATTGTATATTTCATAAAAAGTTGTACTTAAATATTTTAGTATTTTTCTAAAAATTTTTATCACTTAGAAGTTTTTTTTTAAATAAATAAAAATAAATTGACCTTTTTCAAAAAATTAGGACATTTTAGAATTTTCTCAAAAAATAAAATCACCAAATTAAGACCCTTTTCTCTTAGGTGTTTTTCTTAAATAAAATGAAATGGCTAAGAGATATAAATTCGACCACTTTCCAAATTTAAAATCAACTAACCTTCTTAAATTTTTTCATACAAGCTATAGAGTGACTTAAAATATAGAAAATTTTCTTTTTCCATTTTTTGTAAATATTTTTTCGATTTATCTTTTTAATAGATTTAATTTTATTTGCTTATTTGCATGTGAATAAATAATTTTTAAAAAGATATATTGAAAAGTAAATCTAAATTTAGAAAGTTAAAAGTAGTACTCATTAAGGGTTTAAAAAAGTTGACCCCTAGACTCAAATCTCTAATTTTCAAAAACCTTTTTCTTAAATTGGTTTTTTATGTAACCTAATATCTAGATTAAAATCAATCCACCTAATTAGTTTTAATCTAAACCTTTTCTTAACCCCAATCGGGTGGCAACTTTAAGTATTTTTCAAAACACATTTAAAAACTAAGTTTTTCTTGACTTCTAGTCGAGAGTTAGTATTAAATGGGTTAGGGTTTAATATTAATTAAATTAAGAAAAATATTTTAAAAATTGAGAAAAATCATGCTCGACACTGTCTACTTGTACACTTAGAGCTAAGGTTAGTCGGTTATGTTAGGAAACTTTTGTAGGGTGTTATAGTATATTATATGATGAATAAAAAAAAATGGAAGGAATAAGAGAAATGGAAGAGATGTGAAGATAAAGTGAAGTGGGTGAATTGAGGGGCATTGTGTGTATGTGTTTACTTAAGTAAAGTAGAGAAAAGAAAGGGAATTAAAAAAAAAAAGAAAAAAAAAACTAAGGATAGTGTACTGTCTTGACTTGGCTCGAGATTGAAGGGATAAGAGGGTTAAATTTTCAAAAGATGAAAAGAAGATTGGAATGTCTTGACTTAGCTTGAGATTGAAGGAATAAGGGGGTTAAATTTTCAAAAGATGAAAAGAAGATTGGAAAAGTAGGGAGAAGCTAGTAGACGTGATGGGTTGGAGAGGATAAGGTTTCCACTTATCATGTCTTATCTAGTTTAAGGTTAGACTTAGGATGGGTTAGGGGTGGGGTGGTTTAGTTAAGATAATGGAAGGGTTTGAAAATAGTTTAGTTAAGAAATAAATGGTAATATATTAATAGAATAATAATTTAGGATGTTTAATTAAATAAAACATGCATGTACTTATATATATAATATAAAATGTAATATTAATAATATATTGATAATAATAATAATACTGTAAAGTAAGAAGAAAGGAAATAAAATATACATACATACATATGTTTAGCGCCACAAGTAGTTACAAAGTATTATTTGTAATTCATTAACTTATTTATTTAATTATTAGCGATTAATTATCTTTTGTTATTATTTAAAATTATCTCTAACCTTTCATTAGCGATTTTACACAATTAAGTATGTTTATCTATAATTTTATCAAATTAGGGTTTTATCATTATTAGGGTAAATTTGCATATTCTATAAGCTGAAAGTTGTAGTTTTAAAGTTTTTGTCAAGTTCAAGTTCTATCTCTTATTTTTACACATATACAGGACTTAGGGTTTTCATACGTGGTTAAAGTTCGAATAATATATTAAGGTTTTTCATATTCATTTTAGGTTTTGAGTTTAAAATTTAATCGATTTTAATTTTAAGCAGTTTTGTCGACTTAGGGAAGTTATCTACAACACTCACGTTTAACTCTATATTCAAAAGGCTAAATTTGCAGGATTTACATTTTCCAAAATAAAACATATAAAAATATTTAGTTAAACAAAAGCGTAATTTTATTGGTATTATTTATTATTATCGAAAATGCGTGATTTGAATCCCTAAAATTAAAGAGCCTTTAGAAATAGATTATTTGGAAACTAGAGTTTATAAAATGACATGAAAGGATATTTAGAAGTATGTATACAAGTTAAATGTATTTTGCATATATAGTACATGTTACTTGTAATTAGCTATAAACTTAAATATATACATATATATTATATTAAACTAAATTAGAAAAATACTAGAAAGTTGTATAAGTGATATATGTAGCATGAAAAGGTGCTGCTTTTGCCATGGCATCTACTAAGAAAAACTAGGAAATAAAAGTTGCTTAGTTGGTAAGAATTAACATCTTTGGGATTTGCACTTATTAATTTAGAAAAAGATTCTATCAACCTAAAATTCTCTAACTTAAACATCTAAGACTAGCTTCATTCTCCATTTTCATTAGTTTTTCTAGGAAAATGTAAAGAAAGATATGGTGCAAATTTAAGGTTGTTGAGGAATGCATGCAACTATGCAACCTAGAAGTAAAACCCAACCACCACTTGAAAAGGATTGACCCATCCAGAGCTATCGATAACCACCCATAGCCGGAAGATAATCGAAAAAGCTAATGATACGATGAGTGTTCGATTTTCCTAAATCTTTTACTAAAATTCTAAAAATAGTAAACGAAATTCAAAGATTATGAGACTTGGTTAACTGAAGTATTTTTTATAAGGAATTCAAATATCAAACTAGATTTTTCATTCTCAAAGCGAAAATATAGGTTCCTTAAAAAACTAGGCTTAAAAATGAATTTTGTAATAAATTTTAGAAATAGTAAATGACGTAGTTTTTACTCCAATTTTTGTATATAGGTACCTTAAAGGGTCTATTTCAATGTTGTGTAAATATTTTTAAAACACTACAAAGTTGGATTTTGGCTATTTTTTATTTAACATGGAGGTAATGTGCTAGAAATACTTTAAATGGAAGACTTATCAAGTAGTTTAATTTGGATGTGTAATAACTTGGTTGTAAATGAGTTTAGGATATTGAATTATTCTAGTGGAGTATAGAAACAAGGGGGTTGGTGTTGGGATTAAGGGATTTGATGATTCAAGAAGTGTTAGATGCAAGGTAGAATTTTAATCAAATGAAAATATGAAATAAAGCAATATACAAAACCTAAATTAGGAAGTTGTACTAAGGGGTTGGCTAATTTTGGATACATATATGTATTTTCCAAATAACTCTTTATAACTTCTATATGCATTTAGCCATAAAGTTAACCTAAGGGATATATTAATAGTGTTATAGCAAATGAACACTTAACAAGTGTTTTATTAAAATCTCTTACCTTAGGAAGGAAGATGTGATGAGACTTATATAGTGTTTGAGGAAGTCCAAAACTAGGTTAAAAAGTATAGTAGAGGAATCTTAGATATAGAAGTAAGTCAGAATCTAGGTCAGAAACTATCCTAGACGAAAGGTATATTATAAAAAATAACACTAAGATCTAGACCCTAAGTGTATACTTAACCTATATTGACTTGGACATTAAATGCATTTTGTTTATGAGATATAGCAAAGGGAAAGCCTCGAGAACACAAGTAATATTTAGAAATTTGCTAAATGGCCCAAGTAAGTGAACTTTATGTACTAGAATAGATTTTTATCTACTTATAACTTATCTAATGATATTTAATTGATTGGTCTTATGTATGAATTGTTGAGGTGATTCTTGATTTGCTGGGTATATGTATTACTGGTTGATTCATGTTCCGCTGATGTAATATATGTTATTGCTAGATTGCTAATTGATCCTATTATGCTTGGTAACTGATGTATTCATAACATGGCACAAAAAAGACCCATGGGTTAAGTTTTTGAAAATTAGGATTTCACTTGGCAAAGTTTAATTTTGAAAACTGGAGTTTTGGTTAAATAAGCAAATTAGAATCCGAAAACTTGGTTTTGTAAAGTAGGCAACTTGGTTTATATAAACCGGTTTTCGTGCATATAAATTTGCATCAACCAATAATTGTAACCATAATTATGGTTATTGTTAGGCTAAGTTTGCTAGGTTCCTGAACTTTGGTTTGTGTCTAAATGCTTGGATTGAAGTTGATTAACTGGATTAGGGCTAAGGCTAGGTTAAGATATCAATGCTGATGTATGATATGTGCATTAGCATGGCACGTGTTTAATATATCTACATTACTTGGTTGAACTAATGAGTTTCGCGATTGAAATGATAATTTGCTTAGTAATTGTGTTGTGATCACACGAATAATAGTACACAAAGCAATCAGTTATTCAACAAACAATCAATATCAATCAACAAGCAGCATACCTAGGTTATCCTCACTTTCCCGACTTTTAAGAATTCTTGAACTCGATAATCAAATATCTAAAAAATAAGAAAGATTATAAGTATTCTGAAAAGCTAGGTTTCCTAATTAATTAAATATCTTTCATTATTTGTAGTTTCTACTATAACTAAAGTATAATGTAAACATAGTTTAACTTATATCTTTTATTTAGATTATCTTAAATTTTCAATTGCGTATAACTTTTTCGATTTAGCTCGGATCTTTACGAACTTATAATCCATTTTAACCACTTTTGAGCATACTTTCTCGTAATGAAGTTCATTTTGGACATTGTGACTCACAGTTTGAACCGTGATATAAAAATATCAAAAAATTTATTATTTTAGTTTAAAAAGTCGTAAAATATTAATTTAAGCTTTTTCTTAGTATATTTACGATTTAATAATTATTTAAATCGTATAATTGAAAATTTTCTTATTTTAAGCTTATTTTACTCTAATTACTTATTTTTACCTATTTTTGAGATTTTAGAATTATTAATGAGATTTTTTATACTTAATTAATTAATTAATTAATTAATATTATTAATTACAAAAATTAATTAATTTATAACAAATGGTGATGTAGCAATACATAAGAGTGCCGCATGTCAAGTTTGCACATTTTTCTGAATTTTCCATTACTTCTTATTTTACGGTATAAATATGTATATTTATAAAACACTTATGATTATATTTTATTAAGGTTGCTAATTTACTTAATTATTAAGTTTTTCTCTAAGTGTATCATATTTATGCATATATGTATATATTTATTAACTTACTTTATTTATTAAATTATTAGCATAGTATATTGCATACACTATTTAAGTATACTAGTATTTTTATGTATATATCACTATTCACATATGTACATTTATATGCATACTATACTTTATGTAATAAATTATTTTGACTTTAATTAGATACTATATACTATACGTATAAGTATAATATGGATGTATTTGTATTTTATATACATATACACTTATATAGCTGTATTAAACATATATATATATATAATACGAAATATAACTAGTAATATAATACATACATATAATGTCCAACCTAATACATGTATAAATATATACAAAAATTCTTATTAAAATGAACAGATCAAGTATCAATATACATATATATACCTACTATTATACATGTACTCATATATATATATATATATATATTAAATACTATGTTTATATTTACAAGTGCATATATTCACGGCACCCATATGTATATATATATATATATACATAAAAAAAATAACTTACATGTTTACATAAATACTAGAATACATTATATATACATACATATATATATAATATACAAAATACTAATCATCCACACATATAAAATATACACATACACACACACACACACACACATATATATTCACATGCACATACCTATATATATAATTACCTAAATAGTGAAAATACTAAATGCATACCCTATGTATCCTTATTTATACATATATACATATACATAAGGAACTATTTAGTATATCTACATTATATACACATACGTGTACATACTTTAGACCATATACAATATACATATACCTTTGTGTACACATTCATGTAATACATGAAATAAAATAAAAGAAAAGAAAAATAACAAATACCCAATATATATGTACATAGTATAAAGTATATATACATGTACAAAATTTAAATAATAACTTATCTAAATTCTTTAGTAATTTAATTACTCGATCCTCTTGATCTCCTTCTTCTTGCTCTTCTTTTCCTAATTGCTTTTGTTGTTTCAATTTGTGTGAGTGTTTTTGCTTTGTTTTTCTTTTTATCTTTGTGTTTTTAGTTTTTTTTTTTTTTCAGATTTTAGCGTGAAACATCAGCAAGAATTGAAACAAATAAATTAAAAAGGAAAGAAGCTCATCCACTTAGATTAAGCATTAATTAGGATAGGACATTTGCTTTATTATTTTTGTCTTTTGTCCCTTTAATTATATGACACTTGTAATTTAGAATTAGGTACATGGGCTGCTGAATTCAAGTGCTGGAATTCATGTAGGAATGAGGGAAAAATTGGGAAGAAAGAAAAAGAAAAGAAAAAGGGAAGAAAAAGAAAAATAAAATTAAATATAGATAAATTTTCTAAACATAAAAATCATAAAAATAATAATTACAAATTAATTTTTTGATTTTATGAAAATTTATTAATTTAATTGGTACCCGTTACAATTATAATTTTTACTAGTTATTTTAACATTTTCATTAAAAGCTTTACTCGATTTAGTTGATAATTATAATCGATTACGATTATATTATTATTAAATGATATTTATTCATTCTATAAGCTTAAAGTTATAGTTTTAAGGTTTCGATCAAGTTCGGGTTTGATTTCGAGTATTTGTACATATATCAAATTTAGGGTTTTTATACGCGATTTAGGTTTTGATTAAAATTTTAGATCTTTTATTACTTATAATATATTCGAATTTATAATTTATTAAATTCTTATCTAACTCGATTTTGATGACTTATAAAGTTATCTATAGTATTTGGGTTCAATTCTACTCTTAAATAACTAAATTTGAGAGTTTTATATATAATAAGTGAATTATAAGTTTTGCCTTATCTCTAATTGAAGGATGACAATAACAAACTGTCTTCAGATACCAAAAGTAAAGCAAAAATTTTAAGCAAACACTTAAAATCTAGGGCATTACAATTCCCATAATGTGGAATCTTTGAAATAACTGATGAACCTATCACATCTATCACTTTTTAGTATAAGTAGATTCATAAATTAGATGGTTGGTGAGTGCAGATCATGTATTGGTAGATTAGATTTATTTGGATATTCAATATATATGAGTATGGTATATGGGTACTTTTCGCAATTTACATATATAACACTTAATTCTTTTATTCATAGCATTTTTTTTTTGCCAATTATGTATTACAACTTTGAAAAGAGGGAATCAAACCCGATCAATCTCGTTAAAAGATCAATGTTGATATTATTAGATTGCAATGATTTTAGCCTTTTATTCGTAAAATTTAAGTAAAAAATAATATTGTTTACATTACTATGTAGACAATTTCGTAGTAATATATTTATGAAACTATATAGATTCTCTCTAATTAACCATGATTAGATAGAGTACATTGAATTTTGAGAATCAATAAAAACATTAACGATTACAACCTAAAAAAAGGAGACAATAAAAAAGAAAAGGAGACAATACATGAAGGAAATAAGGGATCAAAAAATCCCTCCCTTGTTATTATCCGAAACTTGAAAACATCATGAGCCTCCAATTACGGCTTCATCTAGCATTGACCAATATCAACACATAATTAGAGATGCGTTTGTCTACATTAAATAAAAGGTCCAACAAAAAAAAAAAAATACTAAGACAAAATTTCCAAATAAGATTAACGGTAATTTCACCTATCCAAACAAAAAAAAAAAAAAAAACTATTGTGCGTTTACTTGAGAAACCTTAAAATTATTAGATTGTAAATCCTTATCCTTTAGTCATGTCATAATATTTTTAATGTAGACATTTTAGGGAGTCAATCTCAACTTTCCTCAAAATGTTATAGAAATACAAACTCATTATCTTGAATCACGTATAAGATACATGTTAGGTTGTCAATGAAGTCTCCAAAAGTGAATTTCACATTAAAAAACGAAAAAAAGAGAGTAATGCACACATTTTGAATGCGAGGATAACATACAAATTCTAATTTTAGAGACTGAATTTACATTATCCTTTTGGCTTAATTTTCTTTGATACCAATCTATAGGGAAACCCTTCGAAAGGTTGTCAACCATTATTATAGACTACATATTACTATTTAAACTAATTATCGTACAAGGATCCTATTGACATATGTCCTTTAAGTTTACCACACATTAATATATAAATATATTGTAAATTCGACTAAAATTGCTTTTTTGATGAAATATATGTAATCAATGATTTGAAATATCAAGTATCCTAGCAGGGGCCCTAGGGCTTTAAAAAAAAAAAAAAAGAAGAAGAAGTAAAGAAGTCGACTTATTGGTATAATTTTATCTATCCTATTTAGCTTATTGAAGACTTTCAATTTGCTTGGGAAATACCTATAAGAAATACATCTAAATTATTCCACTTTGTAAAATTTCTTTTAAGTTTGAGAACCTATTATTATTCGCAACCATTGCATACATAAATTAATCCTATTAATGTGGTTCTATATTTTTCACTTAATCATTTATGACTTGTGGTTTAGATTTTTATTTAATACCCGTCAAGGAGACAACTTCATTAAATAAAGTGAAATAACTGCACATGGATTAAACTCAAGACTACCTCCAACAATGTCATACTAAGTATAGTAAACCATTATATTTAAAAGTATAAACTCTGGTAAATTTGCTATGATTTTATATTGACACGTCAACCATCCATTAGAAAAATTGTCAATAATTCTTACCTATGTTTTCAAATCTAAATAAATTCCTATTGTCTAACCTAATTCCACGTAACCCATCATAAAGTCGGTCCAATCCAATCATTATCAAATCTCGACTAATCTACAGCCAAACCTAATTCTACTTCTTTTAACTTTTAACCTTGTTATATGTTCAAATAGAATTTGACATCATTGATTCTAACCATCACAATCAACTTATTCATTGAAAGTATTTTTCCATAATTAACAACCGATAGTAAGAGGGTAACCATGCGACCTAATATTTCTATGAAAAACGTAGGGAAAAGCATATGATAATTATTTGATAATTCACCTAGAAATTATATGACACTTAAAGCATTTTCATTTATAGCTTGGAGAATAACCTTTACGAAAGAAATATTATTGATTGCTCGAGGTTTACCTTATTAATAAGGCGTAGCTCTCTTCTTCTAAGTGCAGAAGCTCGTCCAAATGCACAAGCAGGGGCAACAGAAGAGGGTACCTCTGCAAACCAAAGAAATACAGAGGGAAAAGAAATGGAATCCTTAAATAATATAATCACGATAAATCTTCATTCATCATTTGTTATTTTTCCAATAATTTAAGATATTAAATGAATTCATTCATTTTTTATATTAGTACGGCAAATGATTGAGTCAAAGTCAAAATAATAGTTGTTAAGTCGGACTCGACTGAAAGTGAAACTCAACATGTTCGATTTAGACTCGACTTACGTAAAGAATATTTATCTGCTTATAAGCTAGAATTAAGTTCGATTAGGCATAGTGATTAGTAGAGATAAACATCATGAAACTCAACAATCAATTTAATAAACTATTCAAGTACCTTTTATACTTGACTTCGAATATTTTCACGTAAAACTCGGGTAAATTTTAAGTCGAGAAATGCTTGTTTGTTTAAAGTAACTTACGGAAAAACCACCATGGAGTACAGAGCAATGCCCAAAACGTCGCAGCAATTGATAGGATGCGCGACGTCGCCAGATGTCCATTTCATCATGATGTCTGAAACTTTGTTATGCGGTTTTCTCTCTATTATTTGACTCGAAGCTCCCGATCTTTTCTTTTTAGTTGTATATATGGCGCTGTTGTGAGTATAACTTTATATGTATAGCCAAAGCTAATTATAGATGTGGACAAAGCATTGATGGTTGAGAAAATAAAAATAATATATACTTTAACAAGTTGTCAATTGAAAATTATATATGATCCATTAAGCCGATGCAGTTTGGAAATATAAAAACCCTATAGTCTGGAAGACTCAGTAGTTAATATATGGTCATTCGTTAAGCTCATGTCAACTCTCCTTTTAAAAAAATTTTTTTTAAAGGTTTTTGTGCCGGGAACATGTGCAAATTGTTAGGTTAGATGAAAAGTGGGAAAAAAATAATACAGTCTCGAAGACTTAGGCCATGACTTTGTAGATGCAGCGTGTCAACTACTTGCTTCTTATATTATGCTTTTCAAAGTCAGGCATAACTCATTGTACATACAATAAAAATTTAATTACAAATATGGAAATGGGGCATTAAATTTAAAAAAAAGTTTTAAAAAATTGAAATCGGAAGGAAAGACGATCCAAAGGATCGAAGCAGGCCAATCTCTCCACATAGGGCGGTTGTCTGCCCCTTACCGCTGTCCACTGACCCAATCCCTCAAGGTCGACCACCCTTCCGCCATAACCTTAATCGACCATCCTTACTCCTTTGGTCAACTTGGTGACTAATTTACACACTACGCGTTAATTAGGCTTATGATCATATACATAAATGAAAATTGAGTTTTAGCCATAAGATTTTTAATTCTAAGCTATATTTATAGGTATTGATCTATCTTATACATATTGTATTGAGTGTTGATAATTATACACAATTTTACAAAGGTTTTTGATGGATTCTAGATACGTTTTGCTATTATTGTGTAATGCATGTGCATAATTGGGTAGTTGAAATTTGTTTAATAACTTAACTAATACTTGCGTAAGCCATTCGAGTCTATAAGTGGCAAAAATTAACAAGGGGATTGTGGTCCCAAAATCCTTAAGTGATGTGGTTAGGTTATGCGAGAATGCCAATATGTTGATTGAGCTGGTAATTGGTATGAGGTAACAACAATAGATATAATCTATTGAGTAGGAATGATGTTATGAAAAAGCTAATCGATGGAATGAGATGCCCATTAGAACGTTGTATAACACCTACACTAATTCGAGTTGAGAAGTTTAAGCGTGTATGTATCAACTCATGATCAAACCCATGCTTATGCAATAAAGACATCCCTCCTTCTATGACTATCCTTTAAACTACTGCTCTCATCTTTGTTGCTACTTTTTCTCCTATCACTTAATTCAACTAAAGATGAAAAATGGACTATTATAAAATAAAAACTAACCTTATAGTTGCTATCATTAATTTAGTTTACACTAGGTTTACTCTACTCTACCACTTTGAAGTGTTTAGTTCGATACTTACTTGATAGAAAGCTGTAAAATAATTTTTGGAAATAATTTTTAAGTAAACTTGTAGTTTGACTTTTCAAAAGAGTACATGTAAAACCTATAAGCACATGCTATTCGGTATATAACTTAAAGATTAAAAACTAGTGAGCCCCCTAAGAAGACTTAAATAGTTTTTTTATTAGTTAAGAAAAAGTCAATAGTAAAAACAAAATTCAGCTAAATTCTTCTTAATTCTCACCCCTCAATCCTGTTTTCTAATGTTCTGGTTTTGGGTACAGTATTTGCAGTTCCACTTTAAACTTGTAAACTAAACTATAGGGGAACAAGCAACAATTTGCTCAGTAAGTAAAATGGAGACAGAAGTTTATATTTAGCATATTACAAACTGGGTTTTCGATCAATTTAGTTGGATGTAATGTATGTATAAACAAATGTCATCGCATGACATTATCCCATCCATCATAAAATCAAAGAAATTATGTTCGCTCTAATTCGGGTTAAGGAGCTTGATGTTGTGCACTTGTGAATTGAAACTAAACTGAGGCTCATACAATGGAATACACTCTTTTCCAGTGACCACCTTCGAACCACAGCCCTTAACCTTACTGCGACCTTCTCTATCACTTAATTTGGCTAAAGATGAGGAAATAAACATTTCAACTATCTCTATTGAAAGAAGTCCATGTTTGGCTCGAGAATCCTAACCGTTACCCTTAATGGGTTGAAATGCATATTAGGTTAGGTGTTAAGCTGGGTTTAAGTTAGTTCATTTTTTAGGTAATCAACCAAATTCAAAAAATTCAAGCATAATATTTACAAAATAACTATGACATGGAGCTCAACTCCTATCGCAACGCATCAAATCTCAAACACAAGCACTGTATACACACAAATAGCTAACTACAATCACAAACAAATATATACCAAAGTCTCCAAATATTCTAAAATAATATCCTCAAAATATTGTGAAATATTAATCCCACTTACCTAAAGTCTTTGATTTGCTCATTCAAGTTTAATGTGAATCTTATTATCGCTGTTCGCTCATATAATATAAATATCATTTTAATATTTATACTCTTATTACGTATAAACTTCAAATCATTATTTTTAATTTAAATTTATAATTTTACTTTGTTGTTTAAGTTCTATATTACTTATCGTATAACCCTTGTTATGTGTGTGTGTGTATATATATATATATATATATATATATATATATATATAATTGTAACATAATGCTATTGGTAAAAGTGTCATTCAATAAATAATATATGTTTATAGTTTATGTGTACATTTTTCTAATAGTACTAATTATGTTTAAAATATTGTATAATATGTAATTTTTCTTATACGTGAAATTATTATATTGTATCACTCGTACCAACAGTGAGATTAATTAGACACCGTTTTAAATACATGTCTTATATATATATATACATATATATATGGAAAAGATGATTCATGTAAATATATATATTTAACTAGCTCATTTACAAATTATTAAACGGAAATAATAAAAATATAACTATTAATATTCTAAGTTTAAAATTCGAATAAGAAAAAATTTTATGTAATCGTACACATAAAATACTCAATTTAGGAAAACAACGAGATTACAGATATATCTTTTCTATAATTATTAAATATCAATTAAAAGAAATAATATTTATAATTATGAAAATAAAATTACCTAAAAATATCAGACACCCAAAAAATTTAAATTTTCTAATCTTTCTTTTCTTCTTCTTCTTTTCTTTTCTTTTCTTTTTTTTTTTTTATTCTTTAGTCCTCTCCCTTTCTCCCTCTCCTTTCTTTCTTTCTCTCTCTCCCTCTTTCTCTCTTTTCTCTTTAACCTCTCCTCTCTAATTCTCTCATCTCCCCCTTTGTTTCATGAAAGTGTCGTTGGCTATAAGCTAACAAATGGCTTAAGGCCTTTTTTATTTTTTTCCTTCACTGCTGTAATATGGTAGTTAACTTATTTTATTATATATATTTAGTTATATTATATACTATATTTTATTTTATATTCATCCTAAATTTTAGAATATTCAAAAAATATTCATTTTCTTTATCGCCAACGTTACCAAAAAAATAATTCATAATCTCGATTTTCTTTTTTCATATATTGTTATTTTAAGTGAGTTTTAACGTAATTATTAGTAAAAATATTAGTAATATATAATATATAGTTAAGTTATATTAATTATTTGAAACTTATTTATTTACATTTTATATGATATTTGACTTACTAATATTAATTATTAAGATCATGTAGTTGATTCTAAAAGATTTATCATAAACTATATCTAAAATTACGAAACTCTATGGTATAGTTACTAAATCTAATAAACTTAATAATTGTAACAAAATCTTATATAAATAAGTTTAATTTGAGATATTAAAGCTATACAGTTACTTCTTTTAATACTTTTTCTTTTATTACATTCGTCATGAAGGTCAACTAAGTTCTAAGAACGTTAATATAATTTATAATTTTTAAAGTGTGTCTCGAGCACTTAAATTTTCATTTTATTTCTTATTAATTTATATACTTACATATAATTTGTTTCTAGCGATTCATTAATTATCAAAACTTATTTTCGATAAATAACAATAATATATGTATAACTTAATGATGTAATATTTTATGATTTTATTTTCTTACTTCTAAACTTACGAGGTTATTTCCACTAATATTTTTAACTTCATCGTAAAATTTAAGCTCAATTGAATAATTTACGTGATCGCCCTAACTATTACAAATCATCTCTAAATCCACCAATTATAAATTAATTACCAATTTTTGTAAAGTCTCACAAATGCTATCCCTTTCAAAAATATCGGTATTTGGTCGAAAAACGTTAAGTGTCCCCTTATAGGTTGCAATGCATGTCTTGTTAAGATTATAAATCATATATTGTCAAGTCCAGTTTATGGTGATCAATTAACAATACGCAATATAAATAATTGCAATCCAAAGTAGTAAGTCAATAACATACAATAATGCTCAGAAACATGAACACACAGGCATATACACAATCAAGCTACTTATAAGTACAACTAAGTATAATCTTAAACCTCTAAATACTATAAAATAATACTCCAAAATACAGTTCAGTATTAATCTCTAATTTACTTGGATTTCCCCACTTACTAACTTAAGGTGTGACTCATAACATGCCTTTATCAATAATCCTTATAATACAAATATCGTTTTATATTCATATAACTACTATACTTATATATATAGGTTGTATTCATATTCTATAACTCAGATTATTAGCTTTAGTCTAGGGTTACATTATACTTAATTATTCAAGTTTTAAGTCTCTTATGGTTAGCCTCATTTTTAAGTAGGCTCTGTTTCAACTTCTAATTTCGTTTCTAATTTAGCCTCTGAATCAGGTCCTAATCTATCTCTTGATTTCATTTACATCTTCTAACTTATTTCATAGAGTTTATGAGTTGATTATGTGTCTAGAAATAGCTTCTAAGCTTGCTTCTCTATCCCCTATCTTGTATTGAGATACATTTTAGCTTTTGTGTAGACAACTTGGTTGACTATTGTATTAAGATACATTTTAATTGAAGTTATATTATTGATACTTATTTTTTAGTCCTGGCTGTCTACATATACTTGAATGTGATTTGTTGAGAACTTGCTTACTCGATGTTTAGAGTTGGAGATATGATCATTTGTTGGGATTGCACTTAAATATCTATTTGGAATTGGAGATATGAGATGAAGTTTGGAGTTAGGAATATGAGATGGAGATGGGGCTTTGGTATTTGACTAGTTGAACTGTTTCATATGTATCTCATGATGTTGTTCTACTATATTTTGAGGTTTATTATTGAAGGGGTTGCAATTTATTTAAGCTTATTTTTACAAGTGTTTACAAAAAAGGTGCAATTCAAAAAGTCACCTTCCTTGTATATTTGTAACAAGGAAAACACATTTCTAAAAAGTGTATTACTTAATACTTTTTATCCAAGGAAATGCTCCCTTTTGAAAAGCATCTTCTTTGTGTTTCAAAAAGGTGCATTTCTAATGGGTGTGCTCCTCTTTCCAATAATAAAATTGGAAGGCACATTTTAAAAATGCACCTTAATATCCTCCTAAGTATAATATCTTTTTAAAAAGCCCCTTTCTAAGTCCATGACCATAGGATAGAGATAACGTTATCAAGAGCAATGAACAAAATACCAGAATATGCTTCCAACAAATGCATTTGGTTTGCCATAATATCAATTGTTGTATTCGTCTCGATTAGTACAAAAGCAAGTTTCATTTCCTTAATTTCTTAGAGCTTTGCCCTACCAATATAACGATGTTATGTAAAGTTCTATCAGATAATAACATTGAAATGGGATTTGAAGTCAATCTGAATTTTAAATTTTTCAAACTTCAATTTCATACACAAACAGTTCCTAATAAAGTCTCGAGAATTCCACAATAAAAAGTTCAACTTTCTTTAACTTCTTCATGTAGGCCACATTTATCTCTGATTACTCCTTTTGTTGTGGCAAGGTTAGTGGAGACCAATATAGTGTAACTCTATCCAAAGTGTGAAGTCATTGTTTCTTTCTATAATAAGCCCAAATTTTATATCCAGTGGTTTGGTTTGTTGAAATAAATCGATCACCAGTCTTCGTGTGACACTTCCAAAAATAAAACTCAAATTAGTGGCAATTTAAATGGGGTTTCCTTATAAACAGATATTGATTCCTCCCCGCTCAGTTCACAGGTATGCTGTCGCCACCTAACCCTCACTCTACTCTGTTCGGCTCCATTTTCCAATATGGTGTACAAGAAATCATCATTAAAGGTAAATCTATAATCCTTTTTTAGTCAATTCCATCTTTTTCCTACTCATGCATCTATTAGGAAAATTAATGAGATTAATAAAAAACTCCTTACTTTTTGTCGCAAGAGAAACAACAAGAGTAAAAGCAGGACAGTAAATATAATCAAAGATAAGGGTTTAATGCCTTTAAGATTGTTTTGGGTTATAAGAGATTCTTAAAACTTTAGTATTGGATTGAAGAGTAAATCGATAAGAGATACTTTAAAAGATGCATGTAATGAGTCTGAAGAGATTTTCTTGTCCAGTGCTACAGTAAGCACTTTCAATAACCTTTCCTTTAGAAAAACCTAAAACCCTAATTGTTAGAGGCTTGAATCATAATTTAGGGATAGGAAACCAATTAGGAGTTAACCATATAATGAATTTAGGTTGTTAATTGAACAACAGTTGTTTAAGGCAACGAATTTATGAAAAATCTTACTAAAACCATTAATTAGGACAAGAAAAATGTATATGAAGTATATATGATCAAATTAGAGTGAAAAAAAAAAAGAAGAGGATTTTAGAGAAAAAGGAAAGAGAAAGCAAGATTCAAGATTCGCTAGGATCAATCAGGCTTGAGCCAGGTTGACCCAACTGCTAAAAGACTTAGGGGAAGACTGAGCCCATAATTTGATAAGGGAATTATTGTAGGAGCTCCTAATTAATGGGTAACTCTCACTAGATAATAGAGCCTAACATGTTATAACTAATGCTTAAATATTGACCCTCTTATAATTAGTTAGTTAAACATAAGCAACCCCAATATTATTTGTAAATTAAGACATTCAAAAGCTCTTAGTGGCTCTTCATATAAGTATATTTTAAAAAAAGAATAAGAATGAAGTGAACCATAAGTAAAATTGGACACGTGCAAATCTTTGTCTGTCAGAGTCATACTCAAGTTTAGTTATTCAATAAGATCTAGTATCGAATAGTCAAGAAGTGTAATTTCCACAAGTGTTAGCAATTAATTCAAACCTACATCCCCCTCCGTTCCTTGATTGCTCGACTAGGACCAACAAGGATGAGATCATAAAGGAGGTTTTCAAGGATGCATTCTTCAACTGGATCTTTCTTGAGAGTTTGAGGATGAAATTAATCACGAATTTCTTTAACTTGAAGCAAGGAAACAATAGTGTGGAAGAATATGAAGCCCAACTCAATAGGCTTATGAAGTTTGCACCAAAAGCTTTTAGAAACCATGAAGTGTCAAAAATTCAAAAGTTCTTGAATGGGCTTAAGTTGAGGTTACAGCATGACGTTCGATCCTTTGAGCTGAAGAGTTATTCTCTTCTGCTGAACAAAACAAAGTTACTTAAGCATGGTTGGAGATAGATTAGAAAGCATGATATGAGGAGAGCCAGATCTTGGGTGGGAGCCTTTGCCTTCTAAATCTACTTCTGGTGGTGTTAGACTTAGTGAAGGGAAGTTTGCGCAACATGATAGTAAGACGCTGATGCTTGTCAAGAAGCCCCAGCTAGTTGTGCCAGCGCAACCTAAGATGACTTTTCCTTCTGCAGGTTTCAGGTGCCCCAAGTGTTTGGGCGTAGAAGAAAGGAGATTGCAAATGGAATCCCAAAGCCTACTTTGCTTGTAAGAAAGGGGGATATGATAGCATTGAGTGCCCACAACTGACACTTCAGCTAGTATTTTGCTATTGATTCAAGCAAAGAGGACACAGGCTCCAGTGTGTATAGAGAGTTACAAGCTAGCTGGGGTAGCAAGACAATTTAGATAGAATATTTACTTTCTTTTCTGGAAGGACTGTATTTAAGGGATATGTTTTTATTTTAAACGCAATGTTTTGTCATTTCCTAATAGAATACAGTACCACTTCAAAAGGAAAAAAGGAAAAAAAAAAATCCTTAAATCATTAACATAATAAACTTCCATTCAATATTTAAGATCTTTAATGATAATCTCAAACCGTCAATATATTTAGAGAAAATTGCAAATAATTCCCTTAACTTTAAAGTCGACATAGACATACTCCTTAAATTTTTAAATGTTACAAATGACACCCTATTTTATGTGGATATAGTCCCTTAACATTTAAATATTATAGAATATCTCCTAAATTTTAATAAATTACCAACATCAAGGACATTTGTTGACAAGATTAAGGAAATTTTTCAACACCAAAATAAATCTTTAGAGCATTTATTTGGAACATCTAAAAGTTTATTAGGTATGTTCGCACTAAGTTAAAGTTTATAAAAGTCGTTTGTAATATTTAAAAGTTTAGAAGATTATATATTTTTCGAGATCAAAGTTTAGGAGAATTATTTACATTTTCCTTATACATTTATTTGTTTCTCTCTCTCTTTGTTTTTTTTTTTTTGGCACAATAAATCTATTGAGCCCAAACAATACATTTGAAGAGATACTTAATAAGCTTAATAATTTGAATGAGTTTGTTTAAGTTTGATTCATCTAAAAAAATATTTTTATTCTAATTAAACTAATATTGTTATTTAAACTTAGTTCCAACTAAATTAACATTAAAATTTGACTCAAACTCAATTAGATTCGTGAGTTACTTAAGGCTCTAGTTTGAGACCAATCTCGAATAGGTTAATAGAATGACTTCGGGTTTAGTTGTTATCATATCAAACTTCAATAAACTTGAAATCGGTTCAGCTGATTTGACTTTTAAATTTGATCGTAACTTATGAAAACAACGGCGACAGCATACAAAGCTAGGCTCAAAACATCGAAGCAATCAATTGGATGCTGTACGTCTCTCTCTGCCCATTTAATTTTTGTTGAAGTTGGTTAGTGTTTCTGTTTTCCAATGTATTGATATATACCCAATCTCTGTTCCTAATTTGTTTTAAAGGTCTTATTTATCAGAGTTATTTTAACTTAATGGTATTATTATTGATTTTTCATTGAAATAGATAGAGATACAAATTCCCCTTTGTCATACCAATAAATGCTCTATGATGTTGATACATAAAATAATTACATGGATAATTTTCAAATCAATTAACACCCGTGATTTATTAGAATAATTAGGGCTCTAATATTGCAAGAAAATCACCATAGAGTTTTCTATGTAAATTATGTATTTTTCTTTCTTTATTTACTTATTACATCTCTTATTTTTGCGTATTTTCTGATCGATAACCAAAAAATTCAAGTTTTATCCCAACATAACTCATACATATTTATTATATTTTTCATATATATAAATATATACAAATACATAATTACAGAAGATCCAATTCCTCCATTTCATCTCATATGTCAAATTTTTCATTAACAGTTTATACCAAAAAAATGTATTATTAAATTATTGAACTCAACTAATTCTACTTTATCTTATTATAGATTGGTGGACGTGCCTTAAAACTCAAATATGGCACCTAAAGGACAAATTGTTACATAATCCTTAAGATAAGGATAAAGATTATCTATAACTTTCAACCTGTATAACCATCAACCAAACATCACAACATACAAGTATAATATCAATCCTTCCCTAAATATTAAGATAACAACATAACTATGAGAATCGAAACTTGTGAAAAATGCTTTGATATGTATTTAAAGAGAAAGAAATGAAAATGGTTGATTTTCTATTCAATACATAGCTGACATGTTCAGTATTTATATACAAGATGAAAGACAATAACAAAAATAACTACTTATACACATATAGTGCTAACATGGATCTCCATTTAGATGCGTATTGTCTATATGAACAGAAATAAATAATAATGAGAGACAACTTAGAACATAAGAACTTAGGTTGCTGTTCAAACAATGCTTTAGTAAGTAAATTGGCAACCTGTTGATGAAGCTATATGATGTAAATCAAGAAACCTTGAACTAATATGATCTAGGACAAAATGTACATCAATGTTAATGTGCTTTGTTCAATCATGAAGGCAATGATTAGATGCAATGAGGATAGTAAACTTGTCGCAATAAAAATGAATAAGAAATACCAAAGGAACACCAAAGTCTTGCTAAAGATAAGAGAGCCACAAAACTTCTTTTGTAGAAGAAGCTAAACTTCAATATTCTGCTTCAATTGTAGAAGTGAGACAATTGATTGTTTCTTTGTTTTCCATAACATAAGAGCATGATCAAGCATAACATAGAAACCAATAAGTGGCTTACTATCCAAAGAACTAGATCCCTAGCCCAAATTTGAAAATGCTTTCAAAGAAAGATCATTATGGGAAGGATAAAACACACCAAGTGATGAAGTAGCTTTAAGATAGCATAGTACGTGATGAAGAGCCTATTGATGAGGAACACATGACGATGATACAAACTGACTTAGATGGTGAACAAAATAGGATATATCAAGCCTCATCCTAGTAGCTTAAAGAAGACACCCAATCAAACGCATGTAAGTTGTAGGATCTGATAACAATTCCCCTATGTCTTTATTAAGCTTAAGACCAGTTTGCATGAGAAGTAAAAGTACTGCATCTTTTAATAGGTCAAGGATAAATTTTCACTGAGTAAGTAAAAGTATTGCATTTATGTAGCATAATTCGAGACTAAGAAAGAAGTAGGCAAGACCAATATCCTTAATGGTGAAAGCTTGATCAAGCTTGGTTTTAATGCCATAAATAAACTAATAATTTGAATTTAGAAATTAACATATCATTAACATACAAAAGTACCATAACAAAACTAGCAGGCACATGTTGTACATACAAAGAAAAATCATTTTTGGATTAGGAAAAGCCATTATTAATCAAAAGACGAGAAATCTCTAAGTTCCATTACATAGATGCCTGTTTAAGACCATAAAGTGATATCCTTAACTTAGATACTTGATTAGGTTTAGCCTTGCTATATCCTTCTCGAGGATACATTGTAAGTCTCTTCATCAAGATTACCATGTAAAAATGCGTTATTCACATCATTTTGATGTATTGGCTACTTATTTGCATCAGCAACTACAAGAAATATTCTAACATTACCAAGCTTAGCCACTAAGGAAAAACTATCACGATAATCTTTCCCTTCTTTTTAAGTATACCCTTTAGCAACCAAATATGCTTTGTATCTTTTTATAATACCATCCATTCTATACTTAATTTTATAAACCCATTTACACCCAATAGCTTGTTTGCCTAGAGGTAAATAGGTTAATTCCTTGATATCATTACATTCTAAGGCATCTAATTCTTTAATCATTGCTTATATCTATTCCTAATATTTAGATGTTTGCAAATAAGAATGCGGTTCTTCAATAGTCAAAACATTTGCTAAAGATGCAACATAGTCATATGGAAAAGGTGTACAGTCATTAACATCAAGTAAAGGACATGGAGTGGAGTGTGATTGTGTAACTACGGTAGAATTTGTATGAACATTGTGTACAAAGTCTCTCAACCACCAAGAAGGTTGTCTAATTTTTTGGGAATGCCTAATAGTTTGTTCAATGGATGGAGTGTTATTAATAGACTTAATCAAGACACTACATTAAACACTTGCTGCTCTATAATAGTAGGTTGGTGGACATGATTCTAACTAGTATAGGACTGCTCAAAAACTAAAGAAAAATAAAAAAACACATGAGAAGAAGAATTGTGAGAAGGAACTAAATGAACCATAGAGGAGGATGAAATAGATTCATTTTGAAAAAATAAAAATAGTTTCATTGAAGATAACATCTCCTGGGACAAGAATGTTCTTGTGAGTCAAATCATAAACTTTGTATCCCTTTTTACTAGATGCATATCTAAGAAAGATACATTTAAGACCCTTTGACTCCATCTTATCGCTTAGACAAGGTTATTTACTAATGTAGCATAAATAACCCATGATTTTTGAATCATTATAGCAAAGACTTCTTCCAAAAAGCTTCTCATATGGAAACATCCAACCCAATCTTATCATTGGCATTTTATTGATCAAATGGGTAGCTGTAAGTACATATTCACCTTGAAACATCTTGGGAAAACCACTATATATCCTAAGAGCTCTAGCTACTTTTAATAGATGTATATGCAAGCACTTTACTTTACTACTTTATTGTAGAGTATAAGCTTCTATTCTTTAATGCAATGTTCTAAGCTTTTGAAACAAATCTCTACACATATGAGATAAGAACTCAACTCCACTGTCTGTACATATAAACTTAAGTGTCAAAGAGAAATAATTCTATATATAGAAGAAGAACATAAATTGTTGGATAAGCATCCCATCCTCATCTTTATGCTTAAACAAGTAAGTCTAAGTTGTGCGAGCATAATCATCTACTATTGTCAAGAACTGCTTTGCACCGAAATAGATTTAACATGATAAGGTCTCCATATATCCAAATGCAAAAGTTGAAAAGTATGATTTGATTCACTAGTACTTCTTGGAATAATCTATGAAACTTAGCTTGGTTACAAGCACCACAAAGAAAATTCTGAATACTTAAGTGTTTACAAGAAAGTAAATGTTGCAATTTGGAAATAGACAAATGACTAATTCTAGCATGTAATAAACGAATGAAAGTATCATTATAGTTTGGTTTACAATTTGATTCAACAAAAATAGAACGTATAACAATTGCACGACAAATAAAATTATCCCTGAAATCTGATTGAAGGGAACATAATCCTTAATGTACCTCTGCTGCAACTATACAAGTTTTATGTTTCAAGTCCTAAAAGAAACACGTTCGAGCATTAAAGCAAGCAACCGAGAGTTTATCCTTAAGCAACTTGCATACAGATAGCAAATTATAGGTAAATTTGGGAATATGAAGCACATTATGTATGGTAAGTTGTGTGTTTATAATTGCCGAACCAACATAGGTGGCAGTTAGATTTCTACCATCAAGTAGTTTGATGTAATTGGGTTAGGAAGTTGACACAGATCATGAAGGATAGATGAAAAAAGTGGTAAGTAATCTATTACACCACTATTAACTACCCAAATATACATCTTCTTATTCAAGGAATCAAAACTATCAAGGAAAGGAACAAAATAGTACTTACAAGCTCCACCATGTTTGTAGCAATAGCATGAGAACTTTTTGCACTTTTACTATCCTTCATCGATTTCATGACTTCATTGCATACGGATTCAAAAAATACTCTATCAATAGTAGCCTTCTCTGAAAAATTCTACATATTTCTTTTCAAGATATTATCTTCAAGTAGACAATCATAAATTTCATTATTAGCCTTGCAAAAGGCAATTAAGGCCTTGTTTCTATCCCTGCCTTTAGATACCCTTTTACCTTTATACCACTTCGAGTATCTAATTATTTGGAAATAAGAATCATTATTGTGATCCTCATTTTTATGGTGTTTACAAAACAACCTTACTATCCCCTTTACTTCTTCTTTGTGTCAAAAACTTTTGAACTATCAATTTTACTAATGAAACAACCTTACTTCCCGTTGCTTTTTAGCTTGTTGAAGCAAGTAGAAAGCTTTGTTAATCGAGGGTAGTCGATCCATAGATAAAATATGATTTCTCACTCTTTCAAATGATTTATTCAAACCAATCAAAAATTTCATTAGCTTAGTTTGAGATTCAAAAGCCAATATCTTATCTCTCAAACCACAATCATAATTAGTTATACCAACACATGTACAAATGGGATAACTATTAATAGCTTACATTTCATCCCAAAGCTTCTTAGTTTTGTTATAATATGCAACAATTGAAAGATTATGTTGCTTAAATTTTCCTATCTAATGCCATAACTAAAAAACCAATGACCCATTCAAAGCCCCATACCACTTCCTAATTTTAATCCATAATTCATAAGCTGATCTCGTGTACATAAATCCTTGTGAAAGATCTATGTTCATCAAGTTCAATAATCAACATCGCACCATACAATCTAACCCGATCCGCTAGTTAAGTCTTTCAAATCCTCATCAAGCCTAATGAATGTACCATCTATGAACCCTAATTTTAGTTTAACACCAAGTGTCATCTTAACAACTTGTTCCCATACATGATAACTCATTCCATCAAACAATATATTTCCTATTGACATAGGATGATCCGATCCCCTAAGGAACAACATCACTAATCAATTGATCCAAATTTGTATTCATGATGTCAGGCAAGGTTATCAAACTTACGATTCTACCTAGAATTACTAGAGGGTTAGTATAATCAAAATATAAAATTGAAACGTAAAAACTTAAGTTTCTACAATAGATATAAAATAGCTTTAAAAAACTATATATATATATATATAAATAAATTTATTTTATTTGATTAAATTTTATATATTGGATAAAAAAACACTATAGAAGATCTAGGTAGAATCGTAAGTTTGATAACCTTGCCTGACATCATGAATACAAATTTGGATCAATTGATTAGTGATGTTGTTCCTTAGGGGATCGGATCATCCTATGTCAATAGGAAATATATTGTTTGATGGAATGAGTTATCATGTATGGGAACAAGTTGTTAAGATGACACTTGGTGTTAAACTAAAATTAGGGTTCATAGATGGTACATTCATTAGGCTTGATGAGGATTTGAAAGACTTAACTAGCGGATCGGGTTAGATTGTATGGTGCGATGTTGATTATTGAACTTGATGAACATAGATCTTTCACAAGGATTTATGTACACGAGATCAGCTTATGAATTATGGATTAAAATTAGGAAGTGGTATGGGGCTTTGAATGGGTCATTGGTTTTTTAGTTATGGCATTAGATAGGAAAATTTAAGCAACATAATCTTTCAATTGTTGCATATTATAACAAAACTAAGAAGCTTTGGGATGAAATGTAAGCTATTAATAGTTATCCCATTTGTACATGTGTTGGTATAACTAATTATGATTGTGGTTTGAGAGATAAGATATTGGCTTTTGAATCTCAAACTAAGCTAATGAAATTTTTGATTGGTTTGAATAAATCATTTGAAAGAGTGAGAAATCATATTTTATCTATGGATCGACTACCCTCGATTAACAAAGCTTTCTACTTGCTTCAACAAGCTAAAAAGCAACGGGAAGTAAGGTTGTTTCATTAGTAAAATTGATAGTTCAAAAGTTTTTGACACAAAGAAGAAGTAAAGGGGATAGTAAGGTTGTTTTGTAAACACCATAAAAATGAGGATCACAATAATGATTCTTATTTCCAAATAATTAGATACTCGAAGTGGTATAAAGGTAAAAGGGTATCTAAAGGCAGGGATAGAAACAAGGCCTTAATTGCCTTTTGCAAGGCTAATAATGAAATTTATGATTGTCTACTTGAAGATAATATCTTGAAAAGAAATATGTAGAATTTTTCAGAGAAGGCTACTATTGATAGAGTATTTTTTGAATCCGTATGCAATGAAGTCATGAAATCGATGAAGGATAGTAAAAGTGCAAAAAGTTCTCATGCTATTGCTACAAACATGGTGGAGCTTGTAAGTACTATTTTGTTCCTTTCCTTGATAGTTTTGATTCCTTGAATAAGAAGATGTATATTTGGGTAGTTAATAGTGGTGTAATAGATTACTTACCACTTTTTTCATCTATCCTTCATGATCTGTGTCAACTTCCTAACCCAATTACATCAAACTACTTGATGGTAGAAATCTAACTGCCACCTATGTTGGTTCGGCAATTATAAACACACAACTTACCATACATAATGTGCTTCATA